>CM059436.1:15989071-16279071 GCA_030390025.1 Squalus acanthias | reverse complement strand
TTTTAAACTTCAGAAGTACCTGTGTGTGTATTGGGACTCCCTACGCCTTCAATCTGCCAGCCTGCACCTAAGCTGTCTGCCATTGGGTAAGTTGGGGGTGAGCGTGCACTCTGCATTGGGAAATGAGAAATTATACCTGTGTGGATGGTTCGGAGAATTGTAAATATTCTCATCCTTGTTTTCAAATCCCTCCATGGCCTCGCCCCTCCCTATCTCTGTAATCTCCTTCAGCCCCACAACACCCGCCTCCCCCCCCCCCCCCCCCCCCCGAGATATCTGCGCTCCTCTAATTCTGCCCTCTTGAGGATCCCTGATTATAATCGCTCAACCTTTGGTGACCGTGCCTTCTGTTGCCTAGGCCCTAAGCTCTGGAATTCCCTGCCTAAACCTCTCCGCCTCGCTACCTCTCTTTCCTCCTTTTAAGACGCTCCTTAAAACTTACCTCTTTGACCAAGCTTTTGGTCACCTGCCCTAATTTCTCCTTATGTGGATCGGTGTCATTTTTATTTGTCTTAAAATACTCCTGTGCAGCGCCTTGGGATGTTTTACTACGTTAAAGGCGCTATATAAATACAAGCTGTTGTTGTTGATGGGTTTCTGCACCTGTCAGACACCAGGCTGACCAGAGAATTTCCTATTCACACCACAAGGTTGCCTCCAAACCCATGAATCTTAATTTCAGCCAGTAATCTCTTGTGTAGCGCCTTATCAGATGTTATCTGAACATTGTAAAGTATTCAAAAAGAACGTGTTTGGTTACAAAGATTGACCAGAGGAAATCTTCGCCAACTCATCTGTGATAACATTATGCACACCGGCAGCAATAATACTGAGTCATGCTGATCTGTGTTTGGCAGCAGTGGGTACATTAAAATTATCTTCAGCATCCAGGCGGTTCATGGCTTTTAAATGGAAATTCCTCATTAAAGAGGGGGGGAAAAAAAGCACAATATATACAATGTTTTATTATGTTCCTGGATTAAGGATTTTAGATGAGGCCCGGTGACCAATTTTGTGCCATCCTTGGCCCTCCGTCTTCAGATGTTGGGATCGTTCCCTGCACCCATTTACTGCATTACAAACGGCCTAAAGGAATTTCTAGACCGCTGTGTCTTTACAGCACTTTCTGTTTATGGAACCTATGTTATTGCTCATCCGTTGTATTTATATTTCACGCCATACAAAAATAAACCATTCCTATACATTTTGTCATGCTGTACAATTATAATCTGGACCATATAATTATATACCTTTTTGTACAACTATAATCCCATATACAAGGGAATCTAAGCAAAATAGTTATTTTGTTGCTGAAACAGCTGCCCGGTGGCATGGGACACATTTCTTTAGGGAACTTGTCACCTCCCCCGGGTGTAAATGGTTCAACTAAATGGGAGAAACCTCCATTCCCCACTTTGTAGATGTTGAGGAGGGACAGTCAAGCAAATAAAAAAACTGTGGCTAGTGATCTAGAACAAAGGAGTGAGCTGTAGTCCGAGAGATAACCTGCATGCTGTGGCAGGATCTCTCAATCAGGTCTGGAGTCACACGGAGCATCTAGTTTCTGGATTTTTGACTCAAGTTGAACAAGAGATCCAGCGTTGGATCTGTGCACAATCGTTGGTTCCATGAAGAATCGTTGGTTCCATGAACAATCAACAACAACAACAACAACTGTATTTATATAGCGCCTTTAACGTAGTAAAACGTCCCAAGGCGCTGCACTGGAGTATTTTAAGACAAAAAATTTGACACCGAGCCACATAAGGATAAATTAGGGCAGGTGACCAAAAGCTTGGTCAAAGAGGTAGGTTTTAAGGAGCGTCTTAAAGGAGGAAAGAGAGGTAGCGAGGTGGACAGGTTTAGGCAGGGAATTCCAGAGCTTCGGGCCGAGGCAACAGAAGGCACGGCCACCAAAGGTTGAGCGATTCTAATCAGGGATCCTCGAGGGCAGAATTAGAGGAGCGCAGATATCTCGGCTGGGGCGGGGTGGGGGTTGTGGGACTGAAGGAGATTACAGAGATAGGGAGGGGGCGAGGCAATGGAGGGATTTGAAAACAAGGATGAGAATTTTGAATCGAGGCGCTGCTTAACCGGGAGCCAATCGTTGGTTCGAGGAACAATCGGTGGTTCCATGAACAATCGTTGGTTCTATGCACAAAAAATTCAAAACACCACAGGCTTGAATTCTGCAAGGTCTCTTCTGATTGTGTACCATTTGCCGGAAGATCCATGGAAACTTTGGGAGAACAGTGTAAACATCGTTTTTCCGTGGTTCTCGTAGCTCTCTGTCGTAGTTGGGACAAGCAGGAGAATGCCTGTGGAAATTAAACCCTCTGGTGTATCCACACACTAGTCCTTTGATGTAGAGAGTTTATGGAATAAATTAAATTGCCATTTATATTACATGGGAGTTTTACAGTTGCCTTTGGAATTGAATTCTGCAACGCTGACATTTTTCTGTGGAAACTATCTACCTGAGCAATGGCTACAAGGGTGATATTGAAAGAAGTGAAATCCATCTATTAAATAGTGCCTTAACAAACCGGAACAGCTCAAAGTGCTTCACACAATAAATTACTTTCATAGTGCAGTCACAGCAATTAATGTGAGCGGTTGTAGTGTCTGGAGGACAATATATTGATCCCACAAACAGCATGTTCTGCCTACTCATCAACCATTGCCCCTAATAATATACATTCCTATCAACCTATTGCCTGCCACATTAATATGTCTTCTGAAAATAAATCTCCATGCTACATTCAAAAGAAAGTACAAGCAATTTATTTTCCTGCTACCATTTTGTGTATGTGCTCTGACTGTTTGCTCCCTTGGGGATACTGTATGATATGTAGTATCTCCTGCCTAATCTTGTGCTCGTTGCAAATGCAACCTCACTGGGAAGTGTAAGTCCAGCACCTCCCAAACCCATGACCTCTAGAAGACAAGGGCAGCAGGTGCATGGGAACACCATCACCTGCAAGTCACACACCATCCTGACTTGGAAATATATCGCCGTTCCTTCATCGTCACTGGGTCAAAATCCTGGAACTCCCTCCCTAACAGCACTGTGGGAGTACCTTCACCACACGGACTGCAGCAGATCAAGAAGGCAGCTCATCACCACCTTCTCGAGGGCAACTAGGGCTGGGCAATAAATGCCGGCTTTGCCAGCGACGCCCACATCCCGAGAATGAATTGCTTTTTTTTTAAGCTCCCTGCTCCTCACTGGAGGCCTCTTGACACCGTGCTGGTGCAGCACCTCTTTATGTTGGGTGCAGAGATGGACCCTCTACTACAGCCAACAGTTCATCCGACTCCCAAGCTGAATGGTATCTGTCATTTCTTGTGTCAGTCAGTGGCTCAGTTGGTAGCACCCTTGCCTCTGAGTCAGAAGGTCGTGGGTTCAAATCCCACTCCGAGAGTTGAGCACAAAAATCTAGGCTGACTCTCCAGTGGAGTGCTGCACTGTTGGAGGTGCCGTCTTTTGGAGGAGACGGTAAACCGAGGCCCCGTCTGCTCTCTCAGGTGGATGTTAAAGATCCCATGGCACTATTTCGAAGAGTTATCCCCGGTGTCCTGGCCAATGTTTATCCCTCAATCAACATAACAAAAAAATAGAATGGGCCAGAAATTCGGCTTTCTGGCTTCCTGCGGGTGCAAGCATCGCGCACGTACTTGCCTACCGCGCCTGCAGTTGTGCTTTGGGCCCACGAGGACTTCGGGTCCTGGGCCTCCTGCAGCTGCCGGCGCGCAGTGCTTGTGTATCCCAGGGGCGCAGTTAGTTCAAAGCGTCCCCTGGGATCACGTGGGCCATGGAGAGCCAATCCTAGCAGAGCATTTTCATTCATAGATTTGACAGGAAGACCTGTCAAATCTATGAATAGAGATCGGCCCCAAAACCACACTTAAACTTCAAATAATTTTTTTAAAAACATCACATTTTTAAAATAACTAAGTTACATAAATTAACTACTTTAAACAAAAATTAAATTTTTGAAAAAATTAATTATACTTTTTAACGGTGCTAAAAATAAACTTACCTTTCTTTAAAGTATCTAAAAAAGATAAACCTGTTGAAAAAATGTTTAAATTGTAATTAATTAAACCACTTACCTTGTTAAAAACAGGCCTTGCGCCTCCTTTTTAAAAGTGCAGCTTCTCCATACTTACCCTCCCGGAGAAACCTGAAAAAAAAACCCGAAGTTCGCTGCGTGCGCGCTGCCTCTCCCGCGCACAGCGGTTCACCTCTGAACCCCTCCCTTCAGGGGAACGGAAGTTCTGGTTTCCCGTGCATGCGCAGTGCATGCGTGAAACCGGCACTTCAGGTGGCCTTACGGGTGAGTACACAGCGCGTACTCACCCGTGGAGAGCCGAATTTCTGGTCCATTATCTGGTCATTATCACATTGCTGTTTGTGGGAGCAAATTGGCTGCTGTGTTTCCTACATTACAACAGTGACTGCACTTCAAAAAGTACTTCATTGGCTGTAAAGTGCTTTGGGATGTCTGGCGATTATGAAGGGCGCTATATAAATGCAAATCTTCTTTCTTTAGTCCTCTGAGGGTGGCTGGCTGTGGCATTAGCCTGAGAGGTGCTGCTTCATCTCGCTATGCCTTGGTTGATTGGATATAAACACAACAGGGAAGTTGCAGCTTATGTTCACTAGGATGTTACCAGGGATGAAAGGAGATTTGAGAAGTGTGATTTTTTTTTTCATTAGAGCAGAGAAGACTAAGAGTTGAGATCTTCCAAGACTATGAAGGGTTTTGATAGTGGAAATGATGATATACTGGATTAGATTTTCAACTTGCCCCGTTTGGGCATAAACTTCCTTGTGTTCCAAAAATGGGTACGGCGAACTCATGGTCATGGGACTGGACTAGCAATCCAGAGATTCTGAGTTCAAATCTGACCATGCAAGATGGGAAATTTAGTTCATTAAATCTGGTCAGTTGTGGACAGGAGTCAGATAAAATAACCATGAAATCTGCCGGATTGCTGTTAAAAACCCAACTGGTTCACGAATGTCCTTCAGGGATGGGAAACAGTCGCTTCAAACCAGTCTGGCCTACACCTGACTCCAGTCCCACACCACATGGCTGGCTCTTAATACCTTCAGGGCAACTAGGGATGGGCAATAAACCTGGCCATTGTAAAATTATCCGCTGGCACAAATAGGTTTACAGAAGCACGTCCAGGATATTTCCTTGCAATGTGCGGCTTGGAAAATGCCCATCCACCTTCCAAAATGTTCACCCAGGATCAGGGGCTCACTGTTCCGTCTAAAGGTTCTCTCGAGGCCCCATTATGCACCTGTCCCTTTAAGTATGAAAAGCCCTTTAAGGCTTGCAGTTCTGCACCAGCTGGGGGGCTTAGGCGCCCTACCCGTGCAGTGCCCGGGAGAAATCCAGAATGAAGCTCGAGATGAAATCCAGGTGCTCGGTATGGACATTAGGTGCAACTGCTACTTCTGCGTGTTGCTGCACATGTTGCTCCTGTTTCCATGGGCACCACGATAATTGGCTCCAATGCCTCTGTATCCCAAAGCACGGAACTGTATGGAAAGAATTCAATTAAAAACATTAGATTCCCTGGTCTTTTCATTTTAGAAATGAGAAACTCGACAGTGGAGTCCAAAGCAAGACTGGTGACAGCCCTGAACATAAAGAGTAAGAATTTCAAACCTGCTCTTTTTTTTTTAAAGTTGCATTTTTTAACTTCTTTTTACATTCTTGATTCTGAAATACTGAAAGGGTTGAAGACAGACTGTGTGAAGGGCAGGAGCACAGGGTGCAATGTGGAAATGCGAGCACAGGGGGCAGCAGTGGTTAGCAGAGCCAGCAGAGTCCCTGCTGTGCAGGCTCTGTTTTGTAACATAGGATGGAGCTGCTCACAGAATGAGGGAACAGCTGAGTGCCTTAGAGGGGCATCGCAGTTTTCCGAATTGTCACATAATCCCTAAATATAATCTCCGATAAAATAATGTTCGTATGAATGGACGGGGAGGAGCTTTATTATGTTGCCCCACCAAACGGAGCACTTAATTTTGGCGATTGCCAAAGCTCCCAGATATAATAATCCGCGTATAAATTTGAGTTTCAAAACTTTTTTTATGAATTAAAAAGTTCCTTGCCTGCTAACAATTTGAAGTCTGTGGATGTTCAATGAGGCAAATTAAGCCGCATGACAAGTTACACCCGTGCCAGAGATGGGAAGGAAAGTTGCCATTTTGAAACACTTCTAGGCTAGAATTGTTACGATTCTGCAAGCTCTGACCTTTGCAGAGAGCCTTTTGGTGTAGGATACTTTGGGGCTGGCAGTCTGACTGTCAGTCCCTCCTGTGAGTGGGGCTGGCTGCCTCTCTCACCATCACATTATCCTGCAATCGAGTCAGTTGATTTGGGCCAGGGCATTCCTCGTGGCTATTAAGAACACCGAGGCAAAAGTGGAAGTGTCTCTCCAAGATAATCGTTGCTAAGAGGACACTAAGCCATGTTTCCACCACCCATACATGCACGGGTTAGGTGACCTCCTGGAAGCCAGATGGGAAATCGGGGGCGGTATGCCTGTGATTTCCCAATGTATGTTCCCTGAGGGACAGGCTTTGCACCGGGAACTCTAAGTCAAAAAAAAAAGCCCTAAGACTCCGAGATAAGTGGACAAGCTACCAAAGGTTCACAAATTTAATAAACTATTTAGGTAGTTTCTAAGACTGAAAGCAGTCCCAGTGAACCTGCCTTACTTGCAATGCTTAAAGATAGTGACCTGTTTTGGGTGAAAAATTAGTGCAATCTGGGTAGGGAGGGGGCACAATGCTTTTGCTGGGCTTCTGCCCTTTTCTGGGCACTCTGAGGAATTCCAAGGTTGTGCCATTACATTTTGGAGGTGGGACTAGCGGAATGCCAGGACCCACCAGAAAGCACGACAATTCTGCCCAGTTTACAGCCAACGGCAAATCTGCCTGAAAGACGCAGGTGTACTTGCTGTACAGTGGCAGTAAGTGGGCCCCATACAATAGCATATCCCAATGGCAATCGATCTCAGAGAGACCGATTGTTGTTAGTCCATGGAGTCCGATGGAGTGCCAAGGTGCCATTCTGAAATTCTGGTGCCCTTGACAACTAAGGCTTTTTTTGCCCAAACATAGTGGTTTGCTTAACCACGTTTCAATTTTTTTTTTTATGCGTTCCTGGGATGGTGGGCGTCGCTGGCAAGGCCAGCATTTATTGCCCATCCCTAGTTGCCCTCGAGAAGGCGGTGGTGAGCCGCCTTCTTGAACCGCTGCAGTCCGTGTGGTGAAGGTACTCCCACAGTGCTGTTAGGGAGGGAGTTCCAGGATCTTGACCCAGCGTGAATGAGGTTGAATTTATTGAAACCAGCAGTTCCCACTTGACCAACACATCTCATGCATTATCAAGTAGTTATTCGGCCTCCCATACCAGCAGTTAGAGTGGTTGCTATGGAGGGGGGCACCCTGGGGCATTCTAGCCTCAAGCATCAATACTGACTCTCATCTAGCCAGGCTCCCTGGGCCTGCTTACCCAGCGTGGTGTCATTTAAAACCTCACAAACTATCCACGGGAGCTTTAAATTACACAGCGGCATCAATACATGTTTTCTTTTTTTTAACAGGATTACACCCACTCTATTATATCATTTACGGATTTGCCGGATCTCCCCAGGCTTCAAGTGTGCCTAAAATTAGCTCTGGTACCTAGGCTTGAAACCAAGTTCCTCATGTGACCATCTATAATCCCTGAGCGACCCCTGTACCAGGAACCATTTGCAGACTGTTTGCATCTATGGTTGCCCACAATACCTCAGATGTGCTTGCGTTAAATTGTTCATGGATCTACGTAGCACATCACACACAAACCTTTAAATGGACATACTCTAAACCTAAAATACAAGTTGAACACTGAATAAAACCAGTAATATCACGGTTTAGATTAACAATGAAGTAAAATCGCACAGCAGAATATTGTAACACAGCTCAGAGGTTAGTAAGGTCAGACCCAATTTATTAAAAATTGTTCTAAGGATCTATAATAAGAAATGGGCACTAGCAAAATTGCCGTTCATGTATTCCAAGAAAGGTACATGACACTTGCTATGAATCAGAACAGATTTATTTTCTAACCCTCACACAGAAGCTTTGACTTTGCACCTTAAATGTCAAGTCTCGTTGAAAATGCTAAAGCTTTGTTCTGCTTTTTGAAACATTTCCTGCCTTTGCATTTGCCATTCAATCCAGGCGAAAATGAAAAGAGGAAAAAAAAAAATTGCGGCCGTCCTATTTATAGTTTAAAGAAAGGAAAAGGCTGCGATGTCGGCAGGAAAAACTAAGTTCGGAAAGAATAGGAGGAAGTGTGACTGCCACTAAGCCAAACAATCTGGAGCCAATAGAGCTCACAACCGTTGGAAACGCTCCGCACAGCCCTCTGCACAGACGTGGGATGTGGGTCGCCCAGGACATCGATCTCTCGCCAAACTGGACTGATACTTTATGGTGAACCTGCGCTTCAGTCTGGCTTTCAATAACAGCAGGTTGGCCCGTGCTGTGTGGCGCCTGCCTTGAGGAACGTGATATTGGATTGAATGTTTGAAAACAGGTAGCACCAGGGAACGAAAAGGAGTGAAGTAAGTCTTTCATTTGATCTCAGATATGTTGTTATGTGTGGGGGGAGGGAAGGGGCGGGAGGGGTGGGGCAGTAAACCTCTGTTACTGGGCAACATCATCAACCTTGCACAACCAGAACAGTTTAAACAGTGCAAAGCTGCTCCCAGAAATAGCTGATGCTGCCACATTCTACCCAAAAAAGAGGAAAGGAATCCTATCATGAAGTTGAACTGATTTTAAAACTGTTTTGTTAAAAAAAAAACGAAGCTGATAATTTAAAGGCAGCACCCACACAGTGAGGAGAAACTTTTAAGCTGCCTCATATTCCCTGTCAGGTTAAGGTGTACCTCCGGCTTTTGTTACATCCCTTGGATTTATTTGGGGCGGGGGAGGGTAATTGGCACGCACCGAGCTTGGAAGTCAGCAGGAGATGGAAGTTAATGGGCTGCTAACACAGTACAAACGCTTGCCATATTTACTAGCACGTGCTAGCAGGTGGAGCTGTACTCTGAGGGGTGCGGATCGGGAGAGATCATCAGGGCATCTATCTCCCTCCTCCCTCTCTCTCTCGCTCTCTCTCTCTCTCTAGCCAAAAGATATTTGAAACATTAAAGAATCGAAATGCATAGTTTGTCCATTTGACGCGGATCATTTTTTCCAACAGCACATGGGCCGTTTGCACACACTAGGTAAATCTGCAACACAGATGCGGTAGAAAAAGGCGACGGAGAATCGGCCTCCTGTGAGTTTTCATTGGAGACGTTACAACAACAACAACAACTTGTATTTATATAACATAGTAAAACGTCCCAAGGCGCTTCACAGGTGCGTTATAAAACAAAATTTGACACTGAGCCACATAAGGAGATATTCGGGCAGATGACCAAAAGCTTGGTCAAAGAGAGAGGTTTTAAGGAGCGTCTTAAAGGAGGAAAGAGAGGTGGAGAGGTTTAGGGAGGGAATTCCAGAGATTAGGGCCTAGGCAACAGAACGGTGGAGCGGTTAAAATTGGGGATGCTCAAGAGGCCAGAATTAGAGGAGCACAGATATCTCGGAGGGTGAGGGGCTGGAGGAGATTACAGAGATAGGGAGGGGCGAGGCCGTGGAGAGATTTGGAAACAAGGATGAGAATTTTAAAATCGAGACGTTGCTTAAGTGGGAGCCAATGTAGGTCAGCGAGCACAAGAGTGATAGGCGAACGGGACTTGGTGCGAGTTAGGACATGGGCAGCCGAGTTTTGGATGAGCTCAAGTTTACGGAGGGTAGAATGTGGGAGGCCGGCCAGGAGTGTGTTGGAATAGTCAAGTCTAGAGGTAACAAAGGCATGGATGAGGGTTTCAGCAGCGGATGAGCTGAGGCAAGGGTGGAGACGGGCGATGTTACGGAGGTAGAAATAGGCGGTCTTTGTTATGCTGCGGATACGTGGTCGGAAGCTCATTTCGGGGTCAAATATGACACCAAGGTTGTGAACAGTGTGGTTCAGCCTCAGACAGTTGCCATGGAGAGAGATGGAGTCAGTGGCTAGTGAACGGAGTTTGATACCGAAGACAATGGCTTCAGTCTTCCCAATATTAGTTGGAGGAAATTTCTGCTCATCCAGTACTGGATGTCGGACAGTCTGACAATTTACCGACAGTGGAGTGGTCGAGAGAGAAGGTGGTGAGGTAGAGCTGGGTGTCGTCAGCGTACATGTGGAAACTGACGGATGATGTCGCCGAGGGGCAACATGTAGATGAGAACTAGGAGGGGGCCAAGTATAGATCCTGGGGGGACACCAGAGGTACCGGTGTGGGAGCGGGAAGAGAAGCCGTTGCAGGTGATTCTCTGGCTACAATTAGATAGTTAAGAATAGAACCAGGCATTTGCAGTCCCACCCAGCTGGACGACGGTGGAGAGCCGTTGGAGGAGGATGATGTGGTCAGCTGTGTCAAAGGCTGCAGACAGGTCGAGAAGGACGAGGAGGGATAGTTTACCTTTGTCACAGTCACATAGGATGTCATTTGTGACTTTGATAAGAGCCGTTTCGGTACCGTGGCGAGGCAGAAACCTGATTGGAGGGATTCAAACATGGAGTTCCGGGAAAGATGGGCACGGATTTGGGAGGTGACAACACATTCAAGGACTTTGGAGAGGAAAGGGAGTTTGGAGATGGTGCGGTAGTTTGCAAGGATGGAGGGGCCAAGGGTTGGTATTTTGAGGAGGGGGTGATGACGGCAGATTTGAAGTAAGGGGGACAGCACCTGAGGAGAGAGAACCATAATAGTATCAGCTAACATAGGAGCCAGAAAGAGAAATTGGGTGGTCAGCAGTTTAATGGGAATAGGGTAGAGGGAGCAGGAGGTGGGTCCCACGGACAAGATGAGCTCGGCGAGGGCATGAGGGGAGATCGGAGAGAAACTGGAGAAAGATGCGAGTTCAGGGCTAGGGCAGCGGGGGAACCTTAGAGGAAGATTGGCCCGGTGGGCTCGGAGAAGGGAGGGAAGCGGCAGAGGCGGCTGATCAGATTGTCTCAATCTTAGTGACAAAGAAGTCCATGAGCTCCTCGCATTTGTTGTTGGAGGTGAGGGTGGAGGAGACGGGGGAGGAGAGTTTAAGAAGATGGTTTGCAGTAGAGAAAAGAAGCCGGGAGTTATCTTTCCATTCCAGAATGAATAGTGAGCAATTTTGGCTGATGATAGCAGGACCCGATAATGCTTTATATGGTCCAGCCAGACCTGGAAAGCATTAGCTGATAGTATGCACTGGGGATAGTGCCCATGCAGAACTCCAGGTACTGGCTGCCGTGTTTCCTACATTACAATAGTGACTACTCTTCAAAAGTACTTCATTGGCTGTAAAGCGCTTTGGGACATCCTGAGGTTGTGAAAGGCGCTATAGAAATACAAGTTTTTTTTATTCGTTTATGGGATCAGGGCGCCGCTGGCAATGCCAGCATTTATTGCCCGTCTCTAGTTGCCCTTGAGAAGGTGGTGGTGAACCGCCTTCTTGAACCGCTGCAGTCCGTGTGGTGAAGGTACTCCCACAGTGCTGTTAGGGAGGGAGTTCCAGGATTTTGACCCAGCGACGATGAAGGTTCGGCGATATACTTCTAAGTCAGGATGGTGTGTGATTGGAGGGGAACTTGGAGGTGGTGGTGTTCCCATGCACCTGCTGCCCTTGTCCTTCTAGTCAGTAGAGGTCGCGGGTTTGGGAGGTGCTGCCGAAGAAGCCTTGGCGAGTTGCTGCAGTGCATCTTGTAGATGGTACACACTGCAGCCACGGTACGCCAGTGGTGGAGGGAGTGAATGTTTAAGGTGGTGGATGGGGTGCCAATCAAGCAAGCTGCTTTGTCCTAGATGGTGTCGAGCTTCTTGAGTGTTGTTGGAGCTGCACTCATCCAGGCAAGTGGAGAGTATTCCATCACACTCCTTACTTGTGCCTTGTAGATGGTGGAAAGGCTTTGGGGAATCAGGAGGTGAGACACTCGCCGCAGAATACCTAGCCTCTGACCTGCTCTTGTTGCCACAGTATTTATGTGGCTGGTCCAATTAAGTTTCTGGTCAATGGTGATCCCCTAGGATGTTGATAGTGGGGGATTCGGCCATGGTAATGCCATTGAATGTCAAGGGGAGGTGGTTAGACTCTCGCTTGTTGGAGATAGTCATTGCCTGGTACTTCTGTGGCGCGAATGTTACCTGCCACTTATCAGCCCAAGCCTGAACGTCGTCCAGGTCTTATTGCATGCGGGCATGAACTGCTTCATTATCTGTGGAGCTGCGAATGGCGCTGAACACTGTGCAGTCATCAGCGAACATCCCCATTTCTGACCTTATGTTGGAGGGAAGGTCATTGATGAAGCAGCTGAAGATGGTTGGGCTTAGGACACTGCCCTGAGGAACTCCTGCAGCGATGTCCTGGGGCTGTGATGATTGACCTTCAACCACCACAACCATCTTCCTTTGTGCTAGGTATGGCTCCAGCCAGTGGAGCGTTTTCCCCCTGATTCCCATTGACTGCAGTTTTACTAGGGCTCCTTGATGCCAGACTCAGTCAAATGCTGCCTTGATGTCAAGGGCAGTCACTCTCACCTCACCTCTGGAATTCAGCTCCTTTGTCCATGTTTGGACCAAGGCTGTAATGAGGTCGGGAGCCAAGTGGTCTTGGCGGAACCCAAACTGGGCATCAGTGAGCAGGTTATTGGTGAGTAAGTGCCGCTTGATAGCACTGTCGATGACACCTTCCATCACTTTGCTGATGATTGAGAGTAGACTGATGGGGCAGGTAATTGGCCGGGTTGGATTTGTCCTGCTTTTTGTGGAAAGGACTTACCAGGGCAGTTTTCCACATTGTCGGATAGATGCCAGTGTTGTAGCTGTACTGGAACAGCTTGGCTAGAGGCGCGGCTAGTTCTGGAGCACAAGTCTTCAGCACGATAGCCGGGATGTTGTCGGGGCCCATAGCCTTTGCTGTATCCAGTGTGCTCAGCCATTTCTTGATATCATGTGGAGTGAATCGAATTGGCTAAAGACTGGCTTCTGTGATGGTGGGGAAATTGGGAGTAGGCCGATATGGATCATTCACTCAGCACTTCTGGCTGAAGATGGTTGCAAACACTTCAGCCTTGTCTTTTGCACTCACGTGCTGGGCTCCACCATCATTGAGGATGGGGATATTCTTGGACCCTCCTCCTCCCATTAGTTGTTTAATGGTCCATTCATGACTGGATGTGGCAGGACGGCAGAGCTTTGATCTGATCCGTTGATTGTGGGATCGCTTAGCCCTGTCTATAGCATGCTGCTTCCGCTTTTTAGCATGCATGTAGTCCTGTGTTGCAGCTTCCCCAGGTTGGCACCTCATTTTTAGGTACGCCTGGTGCTGCTCCTGGCTTGCTCTGCTACACTCATCATTGAACCAGGGTTGGTCCCCTGGCTTGATGGTAATGGTAGAGTGAGGGATATGCCGGGCCATGAGGTTACAGATTGTGGTGGAATACAATTCTGCTGCTGCTGATGGCCCACAGCGCCTCATGGATGCCCAGTTTTGAGCTGCTAGATCTGTTCTGAATCTATCTCATTTAGCACGGTGGTAGTGCCACACAACACGATGGAGGGTGTTCTCAGTGTAAAGACGGGACTTCGTCTCCACAATGACTGAGCGGTGGTCACTGCTGCCAATGCTGTCATGGACAGATGTATCTGCGACAGGTAGATTGGTGAGGACGAGGTCAAGTAGGTTTTTCCCTCTTGTTGGTTCTCTCACCACCTGTCGCAGGCCCAGACGGGCAGTTATGTCCTTCAGGACTCGGCCAGCTCGGTCAGTAGTTGTGCTACTGAGCCACTCTTGGTGATGGACATTGAAGTCCCCCATCCAGAGTATATTCGGTGCCCTTGCTACTCTCAGTGCTTCTTCCAAGTGGTGTTCAACATGGAGGAGTACTGATTCATCAGCCTTTCTTTTCTTTTACTGTATTACAAAGCCAATCGCCTATCTTTCCAGATTCCTTCGCTTTCCACAGCAGCACACCCATATGCAGCAGTTTATGTGTTAACTGTGTAGGCAAGGTCTCTGTTGCTGGGGAGGGGAGCGAGTAAATTGACATTGCAAGCATATAATTACTGAGAAGTTTACAAATTCTACAGAAACTGAACAAAAATTTCTGCTGGTTTCAACTTGTTGGGGAGAGTTCAGTCTGAGAGTCAAGAATAATTTCCCACCTTACTGGGATGAGAACTGGACCCAAAGTAACCCCAGTACAGCCGTTTCAGGTCTGTTCAAGAAGATGATCTTTTCATCGTGTTCCATCATCACCACACTCATGCACAAAATGGCATTGTGTCCTGATGCACATCAGTAGGGTAACTTTTTCTATTTCCTCATCATTTCTTATTGTCCTAGTGGCCTTTTGTCTGTGGCTACAGCTGCAGTGACAATGATAGATGTCTTTATGATTCATACTCGCTAGTATGCAGGGAGGTGCCTGATTCCTGCTAGTCTTGTGGGAGGAGGGGCCTGAGTCTGTTAGTCTAGTGTAGAGAAGGGGAGGGTTTTTACTGGGTATTTGATATTCCGGGGAGAGGCTACTCCTGAGTCCTTTTGATGTAAATGTTGAGGTGTTGCCATGGGAAAGCTGACAGTATAACCAGGAAAACAGTACCGTAAGATCAATCTAAGGAAGATAATTGGCCGTCATAGTGTTGTCCTCACTCAAAATGATGATCGGCATTGTAACTGCACCCTTTGCATGTCTCTGCTTGCCTCCAGTGGGACTAACTGGCACTTCCGAACTCTGTTTGAAAACCTTTAGCTCCTAACTTCGGAGTTTGAGCAGTACTTTAAATGTTAATTGGAAAGCAATGGCTGATTTGTTGAGAGATTGGTTTCGGAATGTAATTACTATCGTCAACTCAATTACACGTACATATCCAGGGGCTCTGGCTTGAAGTCTCGGTCGACAGCCTCATTAAGAGAAGGTAAACTCTTGAGTTCAAACTCGTAGGATGGAGAGTAATCTATCCATGGGCAGTGGGAACTCATGGTGCAGGGAATGACAATGAAGGTGGAAGAACCCTGGAGAGAGTCAATGAAAGGACTTTGGGAACCCACTGTGTTCTTTATTTCCCAACAACGTTTAATGCCAGAAGAACAATGAATAAGGATGTTCACCCATGATCTGTACACACCTTCTCATTTCTTATTACGATAATCATAATGGGAAAGCCTACCGAGCAGCTAAGGACATCTTAAATTTAGACGGCCCAGTCAGACAGCTGGTATTTTGACTCTGTCTATTGGATTATATATGCAAGTATGAGCTAATCAATCAGATGACCAGATGTTTGCACACCTTCTCGGTTAGGTTGTTGTGGAGTACTGACGTGAAGATGGATTCTGTGTCTTTTTATATAACAAGAGGTTGTCTTTAGCATACAATGGAAAATGAATCACACAGATGGAACTCATCTTCTGATGTAATGTTCAGATGCTGTGGCTAAAATTGATTGGCTTTGGAATAACATATTCTTCATGTGCTTCTCAGCTGTATGTAGCCCGTTCAGGCTTCCTGGGTATTGAACAGAAAAAATTTCAATTTTCATTCTCTAGCTTGAATTGTGCCTCATTTTAGTACCTGGACATCTAACATGGGAAATGTAAGTGATTTACTTTTCCGGTATTGAATAAGGCTCAACTTATCCCATAGATCTCGCACTGTACAAAGCTGGACCCCACAGAGTTTGGGTTAGAGGTCTGTGTCAGGCATTAGATATTTGATACTACTTATTTGGTGTTGGCTGTTATTTGTTCGATGCTGTGCATTGGGTATTCGATACTATCTATTGAGTGTTGGGGATTTAATACTGTCTATTGAATGTTGGGTTCTGTGTGTTGGGTATTCAATACTGTCTATTGAATGTTGGGTTCTGTGTGTTGGGTATTCAATACTGTCTATTGAATGTTGGGTTCTGTGTGTTGGGGATTCAATACTGGTTATTGAGTGTTGGGTTCTGTGTGTTGGGTATTCAATACTGTCTATTGAGTGTTGGGTTCTGTGTGTTGGGGATTCGATACTGGTTATTGAGTGTTGTGTGCTACATAGGATTACATAAGATATACGGCACAGAAACAGGCCATTCAGCCCAACCAGTCCATGCCGGCGTTTATGCTCCACACGAGCCTCCTCCCGTCTTTCCTCATCTAAATCTATCAGCGTAACCCTCTATTCCCTTCTCCCTCATATGCTTGTCCAGCCTCCCCTTAAATGCATCTATACTATTCGCCTCAACTACTCCCTGTGGTAGCGAGTTCCACATTCTCACCACTCTCTGGGTAAAGATGTTTCTTCTGAATTCCCTATTGGATTTCTTGGTGACTATCTTATATTGATGGCCTCTAGTTATGCTCTTCCCCACAAGTGGAAACATTCTCTCTGTATCCACTCTATCAAGACCTTTCATAATTTTGAAGACCTCTATTAGGTCACCCCTCAGCCTTTTTTCAAGAGAAAAGAGACCCAGCCTGTTCATCCTTTCCTGATATGTATACCCTCGCATTTCTAGTATTATCCTTATAAATCTTCTCTGCACCCTCTCCAGTGCCTCTATATCCTTTTGTATAATATAGTGACCAGAACTGTACACAGTACTCCAAGTGTGGTCTAACCAAGGTTCGATACAGGTTTAGCATAACTGCCCTACTTTTCAATTCTATCCCTCTAGAAATAAACCCTAGTGCTTGGTTTGCTTTTTTTATGGCCTTGCTAACGTGTGGCGCAACTTTTAGTGATTTCTGTATTTGTACTCCGAGATCCCTCTGTTCCTCTACCCCACCTAGACTAGCACCCTCCAAGTGATAAGTGACCTCCCTATTTTTCCTACCAAAATGTAATACCTCACATTTATCTGTGTTGAACTTCATTTGCCAATTATTTGCCCATTCTGCAAGTTTATTAATGTCCTCCTGTAATTTGTTGCAGTCCTCCTCAGTATTGACTATCCCCCCTCAATTTGGTATCATCCGCAAATTTAGAAATTGTGTTTTTGATTCCAAAGTCTAAATCGTTAATGTAAATTGTGAACAGCAGTGGTCCCAGCACTGATCCTTCCCTACCTACCTTCTGCCACTGTGAATAGCTACCCTTTACTTCCACTCTCTGCTTTCTGTCTTGAAGCCAGCTAACAATCCATTCTGCTACTTGTCCTCTGACTCTGCATTCTCTGACCTTGTTCATCAGTCTATTATGGGGTACCTTATCGAAGGCCTTTTGAAAATCTAGATAAATTACATCTACTGCATTACCATTGTCTACTCTCTCTGTTACCTCTTCAAAAAATTCAATACGGTTGGTCAAACAAGATTTTCCCTTTTGAAATCCATGCTGACTATTCATTATTATACTTTTCATTTCTAGATGTTCTTCTATTCTCACCTTTAGTAGGGATTCCATTATTTTTCCTACCACCGATGTTAAGCTGACTAGTTTATAATTCCTTGGACACGTTCTATCTCCCTTCTTAAATATCGGTATTACGTTAGCTGTCCACCAGTCCTCTGGCACTACAACTTTTTCTAACAAATTATTAAATATGTGTAGTAATGCCTCTGCTATCTCTTCTCTAGATTCTTTTAAAATGCCTGGATGCAATCCATCCGGACCTGGGGTTTTATCCTCTTTGAGTTTGATTAGTTTATTTAATATATCCTCCTTTTTTATTTTAAATGCACTTATCGCATTACTCATCTCATCATCCAATGCCATGTCCACCTGTTCTATCTCCCTGGTAAATACCGAAGCAAAATAATGATTTAATATCTCTGCCATCTCTCTATCGTTACCTGTGGTATTATCCTGTCTATCCCTTAATGGCCCTATTCCCATCTCAACCTTCCTTTTTTTATTGATGTGCCTATAAAATATTTTACTATTTTGTTTTATGTTCCTTGATAATTTAATTTCATAGTTCCTCTTTGCCTTTCTAATTGTTTTTTTTTACTTCTCTCCTAATCTCTTCGTATTCTCTCTTATCATGCACTCCTCTGCTGTCTATGTACTTAATGCCTCTTTTCTCACCTTCAGTTGTTCCCTTATGTCTTTGTTCATTCATGGAGTCTCATTTAGTGTTTAGTTTGTTCTTTCCTTTTAGCGGAATATATTGTTCCTGTACTCTGTTGAACACCATTTTAAATGTTTCCCATTGTCGTTCTACATCATTGTTTGCCAATACTGTTGCCCATTTTATCTTCCCAAGTTCTATTCTCAGCCCCTCAAAATCAGCTTTTCTCCAATCTATTAACCTGGTTTTTGTCATACTTATGTCCTTCTCTATTATCATCTTAAAGCATATTAGATTATGGTCACTATTGCCTATACGTTCCCTTACTTTTACTTCTCTTATCTGCTCTGGCTCATTCCCCATAACTAGATCCAATAGCGAATCCTCCCTTGTTGGGCTTTTTACATATTGGGTTAGAAAGGAGTCTGTACACATTGTAGGCACTCCATTCCTTTATCCCCTTTACCTACCTCTTCTGTCCAATTAATATCGGGGTAATTGAAATCCCCAATGATTATTATTCTATGTTTTTTACTAATTTCTCTAATTTGTCTGTATATTTCTTCCTCCACCTCCCTTCCACTATTAAGTGGTCTGTAGACTACCCTTATTAGTGTGATTGATCATTTATTATCTTTTATCTCTATCCATATGGATTCTATTTTTGTCTTGCTGATATCTATGTCCCTTTTTTCTACTGCCATTATGTTATCCCTAATAAGTACAGCTACTCCACCTCCCCCTTTTCCTTCTCTATCTTTTCTAAATATGTTATACCCTGCAATGTTTAATTCCCAGTCCTGATTTTTCTGTAGCAATGTCTCAGAAACCCCTACTACATCTGGTTCCTCCCAAAGCATGATTGCCTCCAGCTCCCCTGTTTTATTACGGACACTGTGTGCATTGCTGTACAGACAGTTCAACTCATTTTAATAGGATTTCCTCTCACTTTACGTTTAACCAACTTTTTAGACTCCTGTTCTATAACGCTATTTGCTCCCTTGTCGTCAATGTCCTCCCTTACATTATTCTTTCCTATGCTCAATTTTCCTGTTTTGTTTATATTTAGGCTGCTTACGCTTCTTGTAGATCCCTCCCCCCTTCTTACTAGTTTAAAGCCTTTGCTCTGTTGGGTAATGAAAGCTGGGCGAAACAAGAAGGAGATTATATAAAAGATCTAAGTTGGAGAACTGTCCATCAACTCCATCCTTGCTGACGTATACTGGCTCCCTCCATCAACATATTAAATTTAAAACCCTTGTCCTCATCTTCCCTCCATGGCCTCATTCCACCCTATTTCTGCAACCTTCTCCAGCTTCATATATCCTCCAGTACCTTTCAATCCTCCAACATTGGCCATTCATACATCTCTTCCTTCCTTCATCGCACTATTGGTGGCACAGTCTTCAACTGTTCAGCCCCACTCTCTGGAGCTTTCTCCTCAAACCCTTGCACCTCCACCTTTCTCTCCTCTTCCTTTAAAAACCTTCTGAAGACTCATCTTCTGACCAAGTTTACAATCACCCCACCTGATCTCTTTCTTCGTGGCTCAGGATCTGTCCCTCTGTGTTCCAGGTATTTAATATTGGCGATTGGGTTCGCTTGCTGTTTGGTTGAGTGTTGGGTATTTCAAAATGGCTATTGGGACTTGGGGAGTTTATTGCTGTTTGCTGGGTGTTAGATGTTTGATTCTGGTTATTTGGAGCTGGCTGGTGTATACTGGGTGTTAGATATTATGATGCTGGTTATTTAAGTATTTTCTGTTTGGTGGGTATTGGGTATACGAGACGAATTGTTGGATACTGATTTGGGTATTGATGCTAGTTGTTGGATACTGTGTTGGGTATTGCTACTAATTGTTTGATACTGTGTGTTGGATATTGGTACTGGTTTCTGATGTTGCCCACTGTTTGCTAGGTATTGGGCCAGAAATTCGGCTTTCTGGCTTCCTGCGGGTGCAAGCATCGCGCACGTACTTGCCTACCGCGCCTGCAGTTGTGCTTTGGGCCCACAAGGACTTCAGCTCCTGGGCCTCCTCCAGCTGCCGGCGCGCAGTGCGTGTGTATCCCAGGGGTGCAGTTAGTTCGAAGCATCCCCTGGGATCACTTGGGCCATGGAGAGCCAATCCTAGCAGGGCATTTTCATTCATAGATTTGACAGGAAGACCTGTCAAATCTATGAATAGAGATCGGCCCCAAAACCACACTTAAACTTCAAATAATTTTTTTTTTTTAAACATCACATTTTTAAAATAACTAAGTTAAATAAATTAACTACTTTAAACAAAAATTTTAATTTTTGAAAAAATTAATTATACTTTTTAACGGTGCTAAAAATAAACTTACCTTTCTTTAAAGTATCTAAAAAAGATAAACCTGTTGAAAAAATGTTTAAATTGTAATTAATTAAACCACTTACCTTGTTAAAAACAGGCCTTGCGCCTCCTTTTTAAAAGTGCAGCTTCTCCATACTTACCCTCCTGCAGAAACCTGAAAAAAAAACCTGAAGTTCGGTGCGTGCGCGCTGCCTCTCCCGCGCATGCGTTCGACTTCTGAACCCCTCCCTTCAGGGGAACGGAAGTTCCGGTTTCCCGCGCATGCGCAGTGCATGCAGGAAACCGGCACTTCAGGTGGCCTTACGGGTGAGTACACAGCGCGTACTCACCCGACAACAGCCGGATTTCTGGCCCAATAGATATTTAATACTGGTTATTTTCTGTTGCCTGCTGTTTGCTGGCTGTATGATATACGTTTCCCTCCCCTCACCCAAAGAAACAATGTTTCTCAGAGTTCGGACTCCACTAAAATGCAAAACCGAGTCTGTGAGTTTCCTAATTTATCCTTCTTTAGTAGATTGCTCTGTCACCGGAGGAGTGCACAAGGGAACATTTGGGATATAAGCAGCATTGACCTTATCATGGATGTATTTATAAAGCTTCAAGTTTGATCCATGGAAAGAGATATAACCTGCAAGTCTCGTAGTTCCAGACTGAAGGCTCAGTAGTTCATTAATGTTCTGCGTATGTTGAGTGTCTCAACAAGCATGATGGGGCAGTGATCCTTAGAAATATATGGTCATAATAACATGATCTGGTTATGTTTTATTTGGCTGTACTGTACTGGAATATAGAATAGCAAACTGAACATATTCCTGGTTGGCTCTTTTCCCAGTGTTCTGTTATTATTCTGCCATGGCTTGACCAGCCACATAAATACTGTGACTACAAGAGCAGGTCAGAGGCTGGGTATTCTTCAGCGAGTGACTCACCTCCTGACTCCCCAAAGCCTTTCCATCATCTACAAGGCACAAGTAAGGAGTGTGATGGAATACTCTCCACTTGCCTGGATGAGTGCAGCTCCAACAACACTCAAGAAGCTCGACACCATCCAGGACAAAGCAGCCCGCTTGATTGGCACCCCATCTACCACCTTAAACATTCATTCCCTCCACCACCGGCGCACCGTGGCTGCAGTGTGTACCATCTACAAGATGCACTGCAGCAACTCGCCAAGGCTTCTTCGGCAGCACCTCCCAAACCCGCGACCTCTTCCCCCTAGAAGGACAAGGGCAGCAGGCGCATGTGAACACCACCACCTCCAAATTCCCCTCCAAGTCACACACCATCCTGACTTGGAAATATATCACTGTTCCTTCATTGTCGCTGGGTCAAAATCCTGGAACTCCCTCCCTAACAGCACTGTGGGAGTACCTTCACCACAAGGACTGCAGCAGTTCAAGAAGGCGGCTCACCACCACCTTCTCAAGGGCAATTAGGGATGGGCAATAAATACTGGCCTTGCCAGCGACGCCCACATCCCATGAATGAATAATAAAAATTGAATTAAAAAAATTGGCAACACTGATATTGAAGAGGTCAGTTGGGCCAGTTTGGATGAATTATGTCAGAATTTTGCAATATCTTCTGTTACACCATGCAAAAGTCTCAACATGACGTGGCCCTTACTCGGCAGTTGTTGCTGAGTGGATAATTCTTTTCAATTATAGCTGTGGTACTCATAATAAGGCCGGAGAGCCACTTGCAGTCCATCTCTCCTCATCTGTGACCCTTGCTTGCTACTCCGTGTGTCTTTCGACCTTCATTCACAATCAGCCTGGTTGTGGAAAATTGCTGGAGCTGGGATTTGGAGCTGCGTACTCTCTGCTGCTCACCATAGAGAGGAAAGTAAAGCAATGCTTCGCGAAAGTAGGGTTATCCCAGCATAAGTGAAAGTGCTCCTCACAATAGCACAACTGAACTGACCTGCTTACCACGTGAGATGTCATGTCCATGGGTCTAAGTCTTGTCCCTCTGCAGCACAGCACATGCTACATCCTTCACCCTGATCTTGGACATTGCTTGGGTTTGTGACTCTTGTCTCGCAAAAAAAAATGACAGTAATAAACGAATTACTGTGCTGAAGAATGGTGGGGCGTTTCTTTGACATTTGTGCCAACACAGGTACTGATACATCTAGTTTAAAGTTTAAAACTGTCACTAAGAGAGTGAGGAGAGAGGTTAGGAGAAATGTATTTGCCCATTGGGTTCCTGGAGCATGGAATGCTTTACCACAGAGAATGGTTGAGGCAGAGAACATCCCATCTTTTAAAGGAAAATTAGGTAAGTATTTGCAGCAGAGAAATAGCAGGTGATGGGGAGAGAGTAGTGGGATAAAGTTTTAATTGTTCTACTAAAGAGCCGGCACAGACACGCTGGGCCAAATGGCCTCCTCCTTCGCTATAAGCTTCTGATTTTATGGACTCATGTTTCCATTATTTTTATTTAGAAGGATAATGATGAAAAGCTCATATTTACTAGCAATAGTATCAATTACCCAACACTCGATAAGCCGCTACTATCCATTTAACTATTTGTTAGTGTGCACTGTAGTATTTATCTTTGTGATTTAAAAAAAAAGTGTTTCTTAAAATTTTATTTCATATTAAAATACGTTGAGACTCACATCCCTCGGTTTCAGTGACTGGTGCAATATTAGCCCTTTAAAATGTTGCCTAGGAAACAGGGGATGAGGCTTCCAGGGAGGTGGGGCAGTCAACAAGGGTGTCAGGAACTCCTCGTTCAGTCTGGTCAGCTGTCTAAGTGTAAAACAGTGACTCTGGTTGGTTACCAAACATGCAACTTTCCATCAAGTGATAAAATTATTCTTCAACAAAATGGGGTTCAATTTCTGTGGTGGTTCTCTTGATTGTTCGCCATAACTACAGTGGAAGATCTGACTCTTCCCTCTCCTGAAGATGCCGACCCTTCCCTTTCCTGAAGACACTGACCCTTCCCTCTCCTGGAGACACTGACCCTTCCCTCTCCTGGAGACACTGACCCTTCCCTCTCCTGAAGACACTGACCCTTCCCTCTCCTGGAGACACTGACCCTTCCTTCTCCTGGAGACACTGACCCTTCCCTCTCCTGGAGACACTGACCCTTCCCTCTCCTGGAGACACTGACCCTTCCCTCTCCTGAAGACACTGACCCTTCCCTCTCCTGAAGACACTGACCCTTCCCTCTGCTGAAGACACTGACCCTTCCCTCTCCTGAAGACACTGACCCTTCCCTCTCCTGAAGACACTGACCCTTCCCTCTCCTGAAGACACTGACCCTTCCCTCTCCTGGAGACACTGACCCTTCCCTCTTCTGGAGACACCGACCCTTCCCTCTCCTGGAGACACTGACCCTTCCCTCTCCTGGAGACACTGACCCTTCCCTCTCCTGGAGACACTGACCCTTCCCTCTCCTGGAGACACTGACCCTTCCCTCTCCTGGAGACACTGACCCTTCCCTCTCCTGGAGACACTGACCCTTCCCTCTCCTGGAGACACTGACCCTTCCCTCTCCTGAAGACACTGACCCTTCCCTCTCCTGAAGACACTGACCCTTCCCTCTCCTGAAGACACTGACCCTTCCCTCTCCAGGAGACACCGACCCTTCCCTCTCCTGGAGACACTGACCCTTCCCTCTCCTGGAGACACTGACCCTTCCCTCTCCTGGAGACACTAACCCTTCCCTCTCCTGGAGACACTGACCCTTCCCTCTCCTGGAGACACTGACCCTTCCCTCTCCTGGAGACACTAACCCTTCCCTCTCCTGGAGACACTGACTCTTGCATTTGGGGTGAAATTGGTCTTTGGCTAGGAGTCCATTTCGCACTACTAGCAATCAGCAGCCTGTTTTACACCACACCCAATTTTCTTTTCCATTGAAGTCAATGTCCCACTGCTGGTGAAGACCAATTTCACTCCCATTGTCTCTTGTTGGGGTACAGTTGCATGGCCCAGCAGCTTTCTGATCACTTGTCCAAATCCCATTCTTCATACTTTAGCCTGGACTGTGAGTTTGAGTAGGTTATTCAGTTGTCGCGACCATCACAGCTGATCCTGGCCATCTGATTTCCCCTCCATAATCCAGAGACAATTTGGTCAATTGTAGCACCGCCCCCCGCCCCCCCCAACTTGGCTTATATTTTTTCAGTTTAGCACAGGGATTGAGTTTAAGACATTCCTCGTCTGTAAAGCTCAGCATGTGTCCATGAGCTATGAGAGGTTTGCCTTCTCACTGACTTCTTTTCCCCTCCTATCTGTCACTTTTTTATTCACCTGAATGTACTTTGTGCCCAGAGTTTTACCTCCATTACACCTTCAAATCTTTCTGTTCCTCTAATCTCCCACTCCGCAGGTCCTGGCCTCTGATGCTAACCTCTGGACGCTGCTCTTTACACTCTTTTATTTTGTGTCCAGTGGCTAAAATATATAATGACAAAACATGCAGGTTAATCCCCCTGGGCCTGCCGCTGGTTTGATTGTATACAGTTGAGTTTATCATTCTCTAGTCTCACAGAAAGAGAGGCTGAAGAGCTGGCCTCCATCCCATGGGTGGACTGATTGACCTGATTACTCACCAGCAGTAGACTATTTCAGTGAATACACTTCTGCAGTTTCTAAACCATTTATCTAATTAACCTATGCTGGTGCTTTTCTTTAATCATTTGAGGACTGTAGGAGCACATTTCCACCCAGGACAGATCGATTTGACATATTTGTGCAGCCTACTCCTATAAAGAGAGACTCTCGTATCTTGTATTGATTCCTTTTCACTGCTTTGCAATGCTTTGTTTTAGCTGTAAAACAGCATCAATTCTGAATAAAATATTTAGTCTCTTTTCAAACGTGACATTGAGAATATTTATAGCAGAAATAATCGAATTAGTTTGACTGAGTTGGTTGTAATCTTGGCTCTGAGTTAGAAGGTCATAGGTTCAACCCCCACTCCAGGATTGGAGTCCATAATCTAGTCTGGCACTTCAGTGAAGTACTGAGGGGAGTGTTGTATTGTTGGAAGCACCAGCTTTTGGGTGAGCTGTTAAATCAGGGCCCGTCTGCCTGTTTAGGTGGATGTTAAAGATCCCATGACACTATTTAATGAAGAGCAGGGAGTTCTACTGGGGTCTTAGCCAATATCCGTCCCTCAAGCAACACCACCAATGCAGATGAACTGGTCTTTTATCTCATTTGCTGTCTGTGGGACTTTGCTATGCTCAAGTTGACTACTGTGTTTGCCTATGTAACTTCAACAAAGAAAACAGTCCATTGGCTATGAAGCACTTTGGAATGTCCTGAGCACATAAAGAAACGAAAGACTTGCATTTTGATAGCGCCTTTCACGACCACCGGACATCTCAAGGTGCTTTGCAGTCATAGAGTTATACAGCACAGAAAGAGGCCCTTCGGCCCATCGTGTCCGCACCGCCCATCAAGCCCTGTCTATTCCAATCCCATTTTCCAGCACTTGGTCCGTAGCCTTGTATGCTATGGCGTTTCAAGTGCTCATCTAAATGCTTCTTGAATGTTGTGAGGGTTCCTGCCTCTACCACCCTTTCAGGCAGTGAGTTCCAGATTCCAACCACCCTCTGGGTGAAAAAGTACTTTTGGAGTGTAGTCACTGTTGTACTGTGGGAACAGTGACTACAGTACATGAAAAGCAAGTTCAAAGCTAACTACTTTGATTGTATACTGGCAAAAAACATGGACTGCCAACTAAATAGCAACTCCTGAGTCCACAAATTGTGGGCCACGATGGAATATTCTCCTTATGGATTAGTACTCATAGAATCAGAGAATCATACAGCACAGAAGGAGGCCATTCAGCCCATCATGCCTGTGCCAGCTCGTTGGTAGAGCTATCCAATTAGTTCCACTCCCCCGCTCTTTCCCTATAGACCTGCAAGTATTTCCCCTTCAAGTATTTATTCAATTCCCTCTTGAAAGTTACTATTGAATCGGCTTCCACCGCCCTTTTAGGCAGCGCATTCCAGGTTGTAACATTTCGCTGCGTAAATTAAAAATCCTCATCTTCCCTCTGGTTCTTTTGTCAATTACCTTAATAGAAACATAGAAGATAGGAGCAGAGGCCATTCGGCCCCTCGAGCCTGCTCCGCCATTCAATGCAATCATGGCTGATCATCCAAACTCAGTACCCTGTACCTGCCTTCTCCCCATATCCCTTGATACCTTTAGCTTTAAGAAATATATCTAACTCATTCTTGAATATATTTACTGACTTGGCCTCAACTACCTTCTGTGGTAGAGAATTCCACAGGTTCACCACTCTCTGGGTGAAGAAATTCTTCCTCATTTCTGTCCTAAATGGCTACCCCTTATCCTTAGATTATGACCCCTGGTTCTGGACTCTCCGACCATCGGGAACATTCTTCCTGCATCTAGTTTGTCCAGACCTGTCAGAATTTTATATGTTTCGATGAGATCCCCTCTCATTCTTCTATACGCCAGCGAGTATAAGCCCAATCGACCCAATCTCTCCTCATATGTCATTCCTGCCATCCCAGGTATCAGCCTTGTGAATCTTCGCTGAACTCCTTCCATGGCAAGAACATCCTTCCTCAGCTAAGGCGACCAAAACTGCACACAGTAATCAAGGTGTGGTCTCACCAAGGCCCTGTACAACTGCAGCAGGACATCCCTGTTCCTATACTCAAACCCTTTCACTATGAAGGCCAACATACCATTTGCCTTCTTCACCGCCTGCTGCACCTGCATGCTTACCTTCAGCGACTGGTGCACAAGGACACCCAGGTCTCGTTGCACTTCCCCTTCTCCCAATCTATTGCCATTCAGATAATAGTCTGCCTTTCTGTTTTTGACACCAAAGTGGATAACCTCGCATTTATCCACGTTATATTGCATCTGCCACGTTTCTGCCCACTCACCCAACCTGTCCAAATCATCCTGGAGTTTCTCGGTATCCTCCTCGGAGCACACACGCCCACCCAGCTTTGTGTCATCTGCAAACTTGGAGATATTACATTTAGTTCCCTTATCCAGATCATTAATGTATATTGTGAATAGCTGGGGTCCAAGGACCGAACCCTGCGGTACCCCACTAGTCACTGCTTGCCACTTGGAAAAAGACCCATTAATTCCTACTCTCTGCTTTCTGTCCGCCAACCAGTTCTCTATCCAAGTCAATACCTTGCCCCCAATCCCATGTGCCTTAACTTTACACGCTAATCTCTTATGCGGGACCTTATCGAAAGCCTTTTGAAAGTCCAAATACTCCACATCTACTAGTTCTCCCTTATCTATTTTCCCAGTTACATCCTCAAAAAATTCCAGTAGATTAGTCAAGCACGATTTACCTTTTGTAAATCCATGTTGACTTTGTCCGATCCTGTCACTGTTTTTCAAGTGCTCAGCTATTACATCCTTTATAATGGACTCCAGCATTTTTCCCACTACCGATGTCAGGTCTGTAATTCCCCGCTTTCTCTCTACCACCCTTTTTGAATAGTGGGGTAACATTAGCTACCCTCCAATCCATGGGTACAGTTCCAGATTCCATCGAATGTTGGAAGATGATCAGCAATGCATCTACTATTTCTAGGGCCATTTCCTTAAGTACCCTAGGATGTAGATTATCAGGCCCTGGGGATTTATCGGCCTTCAATCCCGTCAATTTCCCTAACACCATTTCCCTGCAAATACTGATTTCTTTCAGTTCCTCCCTTTCATCAGACCCTATGTTCTCCAACATCTCTGGGAGGTTATTTGTGTCCTCCTTTGTGAAGACAGAACCAAAATATGCATTTAATTGGTCTGCCATTTCTTTGTTCCCCATTATAACTTCCCCCGCTTCTGACTGCAAGGGACCTACACTTGATTTCACTAATCTTTTTCTCTTCACATATCTATAAAAGCTCTTACAGTCAGTTTTTATGTTCCCTGCAAGCTTACTTTCATAGTCTATTTTCCCCTTCTTAATTAATCCCTTTGTCCTCCTTTGTTGAATCTTAAACTGTTCTCAATCCTCAGGGTTACCGCTTTTTCTGGCCAATTTATATGCGCTCTCCTTGGATCTTATGCTATCCCTAATTTCCCTTGTTAGCCATGGTTGAGTCACCCTTTTTGTTTTATTCTTATGCTACACTGGGATGAACAAATTCTGCAGTTCATCCATGCAGTCTTTGAATGTTTGCCATTGCCTATCCACCGTCAACCCTTTGAGTGACATTCCCCAATCAATCCTACCCAAGTCGCGCCTCATACCATCGTAGTTTCCTTTATTTAAATTCAGGACCCTAGTCTCTGATTCAACTACTTCACTCTCCATCCAAATGAAGAATTCTATCATATTATGATCACTCTAACCCAAGGGGCCTCGTACAACAAGATTGCTAATTAATCCTTTCTCGTTACATAATACCCAGTCTAAGATGGCTTGATCTCTGGTTGGTTCCTCGACATATTGTTCCAGCAAACCATCCCATAAACATTCTAGGAATTCCTCCTCCACAGTATTTTTACTAATTTGGTTAGCCCAATCTATATGTAAATTAAAGTCACCCATGATGACTGCTGTGCCCTTACTGCATGCTTCTCTAATTTCCCTTTTAATGCCATCCCCAACCTCCATATTACTGTTTGGAGGTCTATATACCACTCCCACTAACGTTTTCTGCCCCTTGTTATTTCTCAATTCTACCCATACAGATTCCGCATCATCAGAGCTAATATCCTTCCTTTCAATTGTGTTAATCTCCTCTTTAACCAGCAATGCTACCCCACCTCCCTTTCTTTTTTGCCTATCTTTCCTAAATATTGAATACCCCTGGATGTTGAGTTCCCAGCCTTGGCCACCCTGGAGCCATGTTTCTGTAATCCCAATCAAATC
This sequence comes from Squalus acanthias, assembly GCA_030390025.1. NCBI lineage: Eukaryota > Metazoa > Chordata > Chondrichthyes > Squaliformes > Squalidae > Squalus > Squalus acanthias. The sequence continues at coordinate 16,249,727 of CM059436.1, read as the reverse complement.
GTATTCATTTACCTCTATTTGCGCAGCTAATTCATCCACCTTGTTCCGAATGCTCCTTGCATTAAGACACAAAGCCTTCAGGCTTGTTTTTTTAACGCTCTCAGACCTATATGAATTATTATTTACTGTGACCATGTTTGATTTAAATCGTTGAGTTCTTTGCCTTCTACTTTTGTTTTTCTCCTTCCTGTCTTTTGCTTTTATCCTTGTTTCCCTTTCCTCTGTCTCCCTGCTCAGGTTCCCAACCCCCTGCCACTTTAGTTTAAACCTTCCCCAACAGCACTGGTGCTCTGGTTACTGATCCTCCTGCCAGTGGAAACAGTTTCTCCTTTTTTACTCAATCAAAACTCTTATCAGAATGTGTCAGCTGTGGCTCAATGGGTAGCACCTTTGCCTCTGAGTCAGAAGGTTGTGGGTTCAAGTCCCACTCCAGAGACTTGACCACAAAAATCTTGACCACACTCCAGTGCAGTACTGAGGGAGTGCTGCACTGTTGGAGGTGTTGTCTTTCGGATGAGGCCCCGTCTGCTCTTTCAGGTCGACGTAAAAGATCCCACGGCACTATTTCAAAAAAGAGCAGGGGAGTTATCCCCGGTGTCCTGGTCAATATTTATCCCTCAATCAGCATCACTAAAAAACAGATTATCTGGACATTATCACATTGCTGTTTGTGGGAGCTTGCTGTGCGCAAATTGTGTGTTTCCTAAATTACAACAGTGACTACACTTCAAAAAGTACTTCATTGGCTGTAAAGGGCTTTGGGACGTCTGATGGTCATGAAAGGCACTATATAAATGCAAGTCTTTCTTTCTCATAACTTTGAACAACTCTGTTAAATCTCCCCTTAACCTAATTGGGAAATTTGCAAGCAAGGAATGTATACGAGGTCGTCGGACAGCTGTAAATCTTCAATGGTGCAACAAGAAGAATTATTTCTAAGGGCAAGCAGTCACGAGACTTTCCTAGCTGTTATCAGTACATTGCTTGCAAGCAGAGGTCTGGCACTGAGTGGTGGGAGGTAGGACGTGGGCTGAATAAGAGCCAAGGGAAGTTGAGGAGTGAAGACCAGTTGCAGGGAGGAGGGTTGATCTCAGGCAGGGTGGGGGACAAGTGGCAGGCAATGACCAAAGCCTGTTAAGATGCAGAGATTGGGGAGGCAGGGCTTGAGGTACAGAGGGGAACAAATGACATCCATCGATGGAAACCCATGAGGTAGCAGGAAGCCTGGGACCTGAGTAGTCGAGGAGTGTTGTGACCACAGAGATATATTTTTATCGCCCGTTCTCAGTCTCCGTTCCCGCAATCTTTGGTAGGAGTGCAGTTGCCATGGTAACATTGTTTAGCTGCCAATTCTCCACAAGATGTGGATGAAGGAGAAATTGTCGTTTTCAGTTTAAAAGTGTAGTGCATTCTGGGGTAAGGAATGAAAATAGTTTGCTAAAAATTGCTGGTGATGGGTATTACCTCATGAGCTGAAAAATAGAGCCCACTGCAAAAACAACAATTACAATAAATGAATCCTGTGATTAGAAGAGCCGCTTTTCACCACATGTCCTCTTCAAGGTTCTTGTGTCATGTTTTCAGGTCGAGAGGGTACCGCTGAGCTGGCACAGGAGGACTTCCTAATTCTCAAACTGCTGCAGTCCCGTCACTGTCTGCACCTCATTTTATCACAATAATTCCAAGAATTCTTTTCATTAAAACTATTTTAGAGGAATACTCCAGGGAAACCAACAACATACTGAATTTAACTCAGTATCAACCAGATTCTAAAACAATTATGAAAATGATACTTGCAGTTAGCATGCTGAAATGTCTCAAAATGCTTCACATGATGACTTAACTTTTGAACAGCAGTGAGTGTTGTTGGGTCGATACAAACAGCAGCAATTCTACAGCAGTAATGTCTCAAACAATGCGATTAATTACAGGTTAATTGGTGTTGATTGAGGGTGGAACATTGGCTGGGGCACCAGAAGTAAAGTTAAAAGATAAATTGAAGCTCACCTGAATTACGCAATGACTCGACCACAACTTTCCCGTGTATTGGGATTTCATTTTAAAAAGAACAGCAAGGGCAGGACCAAAGCAAATGTTTCAAACCTGACCTCACTGTTTAGAGAGTTGTTGAACAAATATGTATTCCTCACACATTCAACCACTTCGCACATCAAACTCCTTCACATAGCCAACCCTTCACGCATTAGCTGTGTTAGTCATCCACGTGTTAGCCCTGGCTCAGTGGTAGTACACTCACCTCTGTGGGTTCAAGTCCCACTCCAGAAGCTTGAGCACAAAATCTAGGCTCACACTCCAGTGCAGTACTGAGGGAGTGCTGCACTGTCGGAGGTGCTGTCTGTCGGATGTGACGGCCGTCTGTCCTCCCAGGTGGATGTAAAAGGTCCCATGGCACTATTTCGAAGAAGAGCAGGGGGGTTATCGCTGGTGTCCTGGCCAATATTTATCCCTCAACCAACATCACTAAAACAGATCACATTGCTGTTTGTGGGAGCTTGCTGTGTACAAATTGGCTGCCGTGTTTCTTACATTGCAGCAGTGACTACACTTCAAAAAGTACTTCATTGGCTGTAAAGCGCTTTGGGACATCCTGAGGTCATGAAAGGTGCTATATAAATGCAGGTCTTTCTTTTTTCATTCAAATTCTTAGTATACTCCTCCTGCAGATTTTGTGTTTGGTTGCATGATTGAGGCAGCTCACCACAAGCCATCCCATGATCTTGAGACCAAACAAAACAAAGCATTTTAGTTTCTCATCAAGGGCCTTTGGATAAAATTGGGGGAGGGATCAAGGGATGGAGACGGCGAGCATGAATAAACAGAAGCTTGGTAAACACTCACTCACTGCTATTACAGGATTTCTACTGTTTAAAATGCAGTTTACGGCTGTGCATGTTCCTTGCTCCTTCTTTTAGCTCTTCATGTGTTTGTTGCCACCATGCTTCCTTCTGCAGTCTATGACCATTGACGGGTCCATATGCAGATCTCTCTTTTTGGGGCAACAGAGGTGGACTGAACTGTTCCTCCTACTTTTACATCTCACCTCTAAAATTAAGCAGACAGATGCCCAATACGTTAGTGGGAACTGTGAAGGGAGGGAGAAGGGGGAAGATGAAGATGAAGATTCATACACGACAAGCAGTTGAGAACAGACGAGAACACGGGAGGAGAAAAGATCATTTGACTCGTGAAATCTGTTCCTTTCACAGGCCATGTACCCTCTCAAGGACGATATGCCACCAATTTAATTTTCTGAGCGAGAATTTTGTAAAATGTCTCCTTGACCCGAAGATAGTCACTCAAAATTACACATTATCTGTCGACATTTACTCCTCCATTACTTCAACCTGGCTAATGATTTTGCATAAATGGTATTTCCATCGGCCCAACAGCACAGAATCCACAAAATATTTGATTGTCTCTGTCTGCACTTAAACATTTAACCGGCAATCCTATTCCCAAACAAATATTTACCAGCTCCTTTTTTGATGATTTAATTGACACAACACAAAGGGGGAAAAATTCGGTACCATAGCACCTCCTGTTAGCGCCAGCAGATGGCAGTAACGGGGCACTGATGCAGTAGCTCCAGGGCGCGGCGAATCCAGCGCCGCACGGCAAATCCAGCCCCCCGTTGCGCCGCCGGTATGAGGTGCCACCAGGGACTTCAACGCCAGGCAGATTGTGATGTCAGTGCACGCGCAACGCTTACTGGCCGCCCGATCTGGAAAATTGATTGTCACCACTTACCTTAGCGCCTCGACCAGACAGCGACAGGGAGAGCTGGCGTGCAGCTCCAGGAAGCCGGCTCCAGCGACGTTATTTAAAGGCGTCAGCATTAATCACTCCCAGCTGTCAGGGCAGGTTAGTTTCAGTGGTTTCTGTCAGTTTCACCCACTCAAACAGTTTCTATGAGTAATTTCAAGCTTCTTTTGTATCAGCAGTCTTCTGGCAACTACAAAGTAGCTACATTTATTGTTCAAAGATTCAAACTGCTACACTTGGCAACATTAATGGGGGCTGTACTGGCATTCCACCTCGCCCTCCAGGATCTACGGCGGAGGGAGCGATAAATACGGGAACTTGTGCGCAGAGGGATGAGGAGGGACATCAGGGCTCTCAGCAGGAGGCCTTACCCTCTGAGGGTATCCCGAGAGCACTTCTCCTACCTTCAGTTAAGCGAGGAGCAGTGTATTAGATGGCTCCGCATCACCAAGGTGGTGGTCACAGAACTCTGCCACCTCCTCCAAACAGACCTCCAGCCTCACACCAGGATGACTTAATCCCCAGATCCCCTTTGCTCACCACACCCCCATCATACCATCCCTGTGTCATGCCATATCACAGCGTCCTCCTGGGCGCAAAGGTGAAATGAGAGAGACCACAAAATATTGCAAACTCCATGAATAAATTTATGCATAAACATATCAAAAATATCACATTCATTCTAATAACTAATGACCCTTGTGCCTGCCATAGTTGAATAGCTGTGGTAAGTGTTGGTAAGTAGAGATTGTTGGTGTGATTGTGCTGGGGGTGTGATGCTTTGGGCAGTGTGTGAAGCTTGTGGTACAGATGGTGGTATGTAGCATTTGGTGAAGCATTCAATCACCCTGACCACCTGACTGAGGTGGATCTGCCATGAGCACACCTGCTTCAGTCCTCCGGCTCCTTCTCCTTGTTGTGCTTCTCCTTGCTGAGGCAGCTGCACAGCCAGCAATGCTGAGAATGAGGTGCTGCAGTATCAATGAACCTCCCCTTTAAGTACTGGGAAAAGCCTGTGGCAATGAGTTGCGATTAGCCTGCACCCGATATTGGTCCACCCTTTACGTGTAACGCCAATGAGCTTGGCCTTTAAGACTTGAATTAGCGCTCCAATAATTTCTTTGAGCAGTGAGAATGAGTTTTGCGTGCAGTCTAAAGCATTAGCGCCTGGCGCTAATTCTCACTTTTCCAATGATACCACCCATTCCTAGACTATAATGAATTTCTAGCCCAAAGTGTTTATTTGTTGATCAGAGAATGATGTGTGGCATTGAGGCAATGTAGGAGGGGGATGGAATCAATACAACAAATGAGATGTGGGTACTTTTAAATGAATTGAGAGCACAGAGGAAGTTGGAATGATCCACATTTTCAGAATTAGGAATAGTTTTTTTTGCTGTTGATGCCATTGGTTTTGTAAACTTGCTTGGATTAAAAATGTAGTCAAACTTTTTATGTTGCAATTGAACGGATTATCTGACATGGTGACATTAGGATTAATACACCTGCCATCTTTATTTGGTGATGGTTCTATTTACCGTAAGGGGTTTCTTTGGCTTTGCCCAGTGTAGACCTTCTCATTATTGAAGGCCCTTTGTGATTGCCTATTATGGTTGGCATGGTGTTGGCATGCTAGCATTCTGCATCACTATAAGCTCATTCCTGCTTCCTTCTTTCTCTATCGCCATTATTCTCTAGTTCCCTTTCATTCTCTATTTTTGTGCTCTCCGTATGTGTGTGTGCGAGTGCGTGCACGTGTGTGTGTGCGAGTGCGTGCACGTGTGTGTGTGTGCGAGTGCGTGCACGTGTGTGTGTGTGCGTGCACGTATGTGTGTGTGCGAGTGCGTGCACGTGTGTGTGTGCATGCATGTGTGCACGTGTGCACGTGTGTGTGTGTGCATGCATGTGTGTGTGTGTACGTGTGTGCACATGTGTGTGTGCATGTACGTGTGTGCCCATGTGTGTGTGCACGTGTGTGTGTGTGTGTGTGCATGCGTGTGTGTGTGTGTGTGTGTGTGTGTGTGTGCATGCGTGTGTGTGTGTGTGTGCACGTGCATCTATACGCGCAATGGACCCTTTCTCACTCTCTGACCCTCAGTCTCTCTTTGAGGATGTCAGGCAGCTCATCACAAATTGTGCAGAAAGTCACCGCATGTAGTTCTCGTCGTGCAGCTTTGAGCAGTTTGCCTCTAAGAGATGGTCGGGGAACCAGGAACGTTGAATGACGAGAGAAAACCCAAGAAAGAGGAATAGGCTGAATACCTTTGCAGTGAAATCAAGATTTATGATAGTGTGTGAATGCTTAATGTATTAGCATGAATTTCTTTTGTCCGCAAGCTTAACAGTTAACAATGCCTCTGTTAATAAGTTGACAAAAGAATCTCTTCTTAAAACGTTAAGTGGTTGAACGCCATTATCGCAGGTCGGGGCTTCAGGAATACTTCCAGTCAGAGTCCTAGGATGCAATGAGAACCCCAACACCATTTTAACTCAAAATCGTGGCAGTCCCACCCAATGCCCAACTACCATTAAGACCTAGCGGGATTGGTCTGTCGGAGCCAGTGAAGCAGTATTTAAAGGGGCGCTCAGCTGCAGGTAATTGGATCAGAGGATATGTGCGTCATTGTATTGTTTGGGTTGCCAGGACAGTTTCCAGCTTCCAGATTAATACTTGGAGATGTTTTGCCTGTCTTACCCTCAGTAAGATCCATTTTCTTATTATGGATGCTATTATTGCCAGTTTCATTTGGGTAGAGGAAGAGCTGGAGCATCCACAGCAACCTCAGCAACCAGCAGGAGGAGCAGCGGGGCCTATTAGAAGACAGTAAGTGAGGGAGGCTGCTCGTAGGAGGCCATTCCTCGCGCACAGGGTGCACGGACCAACAGACAGTTTCTTGGATCTATCTGAAGAGCAGTGCATCAGTAGGCTGCACTTTTCTAAGTAGGCTGTTGACGACCTCTGCAACCTCCTGCAACAGGATCTGCCGCCTGTTTGAATAGACGGCCATGCTTTGCCAGGTGACAGGATGGCTGCTGGGGGATAAGGGCTACCCCCTACAGACGTGGCTCATAGCACCTCTCTGCAGGCCCATCACACCTGAGCAACACAGCTGTAATCAAAGCCAGGGGACCACCAGGATGATTATTGAGCACACCATAGGGCAGCTGAAGCAGAGGTTCGGGTATCTGGACAGGTCTGGGGCCTCTCTACAATCGGCGCCAGAAAGATTCTCCCTCATCATAGTGGTGTGCTGCGTACTGCACAAGCTAGCCATACCGAGAGGCCTGCATTTGGAGGAGGCACAGCAGCAGCAACAGTCCTTGTCAGATGAGGAATACTAGGGGGAAGACTAGGAATCAGCAGAAGGAGATGTGAGGGATGAGTTAATTGCTCAGCAATTCTGGTGACCTGCTCATTCCCCTACCCATAAAACTTACAGAAACCCCCTCTGCGTTAACAGTCCTTGTTACATCTTCCACCATTCCCTTAATCTGCACTAAAGAACACTGAAACCATTTTTCAAACTTCTATATCAATGACATAATGACAATGCAGACTTAGAAGCTGCTATGAAACCACACTGCAGACCAATGTGTCAAATGCGATAAAGGTGATGAATTTAACACCCAACACAATAATTACTTCCTTTAATTTCTCACCAAAGTAATCAACCCATAGTGCTTTACTGTAAAGAAGATTTACTAACTCAACTACTCCTGTGAGGTGCTCCCCTAGTGGCCTCAGCAAAGCTGGTGCAAGGCTACTTACTGCTCCTCAGGTTGGGACCCTTGAGATAATCGTGGCCGGTGATGTCTGGGTGCTCGGGCCTGAGGGGCCGGCTGCGGACTGCTACTCCTTGGCTGCTTCTGGGGCGGTCTGGCCCAGGTGGGTTGCTGGTACCATGGCGGGTACTGGTTGAGGGGGTGGCGAAGGAGCAGACATGCTGCCATCCTGAGAGCGGGCAACACGTGCTGTACCCATCGCACCACTGCCACTCCTATGGGACTGGGGCTCAGCGCTTTCACTGATCAGCGGGAGAGGAGACGACAGAAGCCCCCCATCTACTCAGTCCACCAGTCTGTCCAAGGTGGACACCTGTCCCTGCAAGAGGAGCCCAGAGCCCAAAGCTGCAAAGGCTGGTGATATCGGCTCCTTTCATGAGGGCCTGGCTGCAAAGAAATCTGGCACCGGAGAATGTAACCTTGCTTTAAGAGGTGCATTCGCGCTTTTAATAGACCGTGGGAAATTTTTTGCAGCGGGCTGGCTGTTTCCCGAGGCGATTGTGTTGGCCGCCCATCAATAATATTAAAATGAAGTCTAGGAGTTACCCGGGCTTCACATTGGCGATGTCCAATTGGAGCCTCGTGTTAAAATCAGGTCTCAAGAGATAACGTCACTGGATCTTCATGATGTACAATGTTGAGGCATAAGTAAACCAGGTGAGACTTCTACATATCTGTAAAGATATGATGAAGCGGGTTGTGGGGGGGGGGGGGGGGGATGGAGAGCTGTCTGATTGTATCAGTGGCGCTAGATTAGGAAGCCTCGTGTCCAGTAACCCTGTCTGGGATTTTCCACTGACAGTAGCTGTATGTGTTGCTGTCTCCGTGAGCAAACTGTTCAATGGCGCCAAAACACCACTGTGGTTCTTCAAATGTTGGATTCCTTCAGGCCTGTGATTGGCTTTTGGACATAGAACTGGAACAAACAAAGTGCCAAAGAAAATGACCTCCTTTCAATCAATCCAACTTCAATGGGGATTTTTTTTTTTAAGTAACGCCACAGCGCTGTAAATTTATATATTATTTGCAGAGTACTTCCACTTAAAACAGGTTTCGAACAAGCAGTGTTTATTGTATAAATGCTTGCAGTTTAGGCTTGGAATGATTAATAGGCTTGGACTGTGCAGCGGTGGTCTTTCTTACAGTTGTTTATGCCGGGTATTGGAGTTGACTTACTGGCAGTGAGTTATTGGCATTGTGTGTGCTTTGTCTTGTGCGACGGAGCTCGCGTCTGATCTCGCTTACTGCAATGTCAGGTAGTAGCTGCAGTTCTGAGGGCCTTTGTATTCTAAAATAATTGTGGCAATAGGAAACTAGACAGAGTGTTCTGGGCAATTGAAAAGGTTGGCTCCTTTCCTGCAGATGTTTGTCTTAGTGCCAGTCTACTCTTAAAGTTCTGTTTAAAGACTTTTTTCTCTTAAATGTGCCAGAGGTTCAAGCTCCAGACAGCTGAGAAGCATTTGGAAAGCATGCTGCAGTGAAGAGCATACCACAGGGAGGAGGTTAATGCATCAGTCAAAAAGCAGTTGTACAGTAAAAATCTGACTTGAGGTATCCAGATTTATCTAACTGTAACTAGACTCTTTACAGGAAGGAGAAAAGACATCACCTGCTGAGCTGAGCAGTTAACTTGTAAAGAGAAGGCTGAGGAGTTACCTAATAGAGGTCTTTAAAATTATGAAAGGTTTCGATAGAGTAGACACAGCGTTTCCACTTGTGGGGAAGAGCGGAACTAGAGGCCATCAATATAAGATAGTCACCAAGAAATCCAATAGGGAATTCAGAAGAAACATCTTTACCCAGAGAGTGGTGAGAATGTGGAACTCGCTACCACAGGGGGTGGTTGAAGCGAATAGTATAGATACATTTCAGGGGAAGCTAGGTAAGCATATGAGGGAGAAGGGAATAGAGGGTTGTGCTGATTGGGCTAGATAAGGAAGGATGGGAGGAGGCTCAAGTGGAGCATAAAGGCCGGCATGGACTGGTTCAGCCGAATGGCCTGTTTCTGTGCCGTATATCCTATGTAATCCTATGCTATAAGAAAGCATTGTAATCGGGCCTACTGTACTTAGCAAGGTAGTTTCTGACTCCTTAAGAACCTTTGCCTTAAATTATTTCTTTTGTCTCCATTTTTCCTTCCAATTTTCTCCTCTTACTTTTCATTCCCTAAAGGTACAGACAAATTCTGGTTGACATTTCCTCATGGCACCAGCAGTGCTTTGGTACTTCACTCAAGTAGGCATTCTTGAAGTCTGGATAGTAAGCCTTTGGCAGTAGGTGAGAGAGGGGCAGAGAATCACAGCGACCACCCCTCATCCACACACCCCAATAGATGTTGCTGGTAGTGAGCAGGAATTGATTTCCCACCTCCATTCCTATCCCAGAAATGCTGGTATGCATTGTAATATGAAAGATCAGATAACTCGGCATACAACAACAACTTGTATTTATACAGCACCTTTTCGTAGCAAAACGTCCCAACGCACTTTACAGGAGTGTTATCAAACACATTTTGACACCAAGCCACATAAGGAGAAATTAGGACAGATGACCAAAAGCTTGGTCAAAGAGGTAGGTTTTAAGGAGCGTCTTAAAGGAGGAAAGAGAGGTAGAGAGACGGAGAGGTTTAGGGAGGGAATTCCAGAGCTTAAGGCCGAAGCAGCTGAAAGCACGGCCACCAATGTTGGTGCGATTAAAATCGGGGATGCGCAAGAGGCCAGAATTGGAGGAGCGCAGATATCTCAGAGTCTTGTAGGGCTGAAGGAGGTTACAGAGATAGAGATGGTCGAGGCCGTGGAGGGATTTGAAAACAAGGTTGAGAATTTTTAAATTGAGGCATTGCCAGACCAGGAGCCAATGTAGGTCAGCGAGCACAGGGGTGATGGGTGAATGGGACTTGGTGCGAGTTAGGACACGGGCAGCAGAGTTTTGGATGAGCTCAAGTTTATGGAGGGTGGAATGTGGGAGGTCAGCCAGGAGAGCGTTGGAATAGTCAAGTCCAGAGGTAACAAAGGCATGGACGAGGGTTTCAGCAGCGGATGAGCTGAGGCAGGGGCGGAGACGGGCGATGTGCCGGAGGTGGAAGTAGGTGGTCTTAGTGAATCATGAAAACTAAAAGCATACTTACCTCAAGTATGCACAAGTGCTTGGAGGTAGTTTGTAAAAGGCCTACACAAGGACCTTTTATTGAGAAAATAGAGAAGAAACACTAGCATTTATATAGCAGCTTTTCACATCTCTCAGAAATGTCTCAAAGCGCTTCATGTAGAATGAATTACATTGAAGTGTGGTGGCTGCTGTTTTGTAGGCAAATGCTACAACCATTTTGCGCACAGAAAAATCTCACAAACAGCAAGGAGAGAAAGACCATTTCATTTTGTATGTTGCTAAGGAGGGATTTTTGTCCAGAACAACGCAGGAACTCCCTGCTCTTCCTTAATGCCACCTTGAGATTTTTAACATCCACTGGAACAGACAGACAAGGCCTTGCTTTAAAGTCTCAACTAAAGGTTGGCAACTATACCAAGGAAACCAAGGTAAAGAGCTAATGCAGGACGTCACAAAGGGGCTGATAAGAGTAAAAGAGATGAGGTAAGTCATGAAGTAGTGATGTCAAGCTCAGGTTTTAAAGGCTGAAGATTGTAGGAAGAATGAGGACTGAGGGAGGTAAAGAGTTCGACAGCTTTTTGGTCCTGGGGCTGAATGAGATGGAGTAGGACACTGTGTAATACGTCTTGATTGCAACACCGTGGGGATGTAGGGAGGAGGAAGAGGATGTGGGATGGCATATTTGGAGCTCGGAAGGAGCACAAAAGGAAAGTTCAAAGGGTTGTCAGTGGTTGCGTTGCTAAATTTACTGCTTGTGGTCTCGTGAGTCAGTGTTACCCTTCAGAGTTTCCCATATCAGTGAAGTACTCGGCCGCTCCTCCCCCCAGCTTTGTGGCATTTTAACAGGCAGTAATTTTAGCTTTACAAAATATCTTTTGCTGCTTTATAAGTACTTCTGAATTTCATTTGCTGCACTCCAAACTACAGAAGATTTAGACCTGACCGCGGAACCCACGCTCATCCAAGCTCATGCTAGAGTGGCTTATGGTGTACATCTGATTAAAATAAAATCGACAGAGGTGGAATATGACACAAGCTATGTGTTCGCTTCTATAGCGCACAGACTAAAATTAGAACAAGAACACTAGCCAGAAAACAATGCAAGAAAACCCCACCAGCAAGATAGGTGATTGACCCCGCTATCACAGAATGAGCATTCAAGATATTTCCTCAGCTAACTTATTTAAGAAAGAAAGAAGAAATATCTTGCATTTATATAGCACATTTCACGTCCTCAGGACATCCCAAGGTGCTGTACAGCCAATGAGGTACTTTGAAGCGCAGTCGCCATTGTAATGTAGAAAACGCGGCAGCCAATTTGTGCACAGCAAGATCCCACAAACAGCAATGTGATCATGACCAGATCATCTGCTTTTTAGTGATGCTGGTTGAGGGATAAATGTTGGCCGGGACACCAGGGATAACTCCCCAATCCTTCTTCAAATAATGCCATGGGATCTTTCACATCCAACTGAGAAAGGAGCCTAGGTTTTAACATCCCATCCGAATGACGGCACCCTTGACAGGGCAGCACTCCCTCAGTACTGCACTGGAGTGTCAGCCGAGATTATGCACTCAAGTCTCTGGAGTGGGACTTGAATTAAGTTACATAGTTATATCGTCCTGCTCCCAAACCAAGGCCATCAGTAGCACAATAAAGCTTAACTGAACATTAGCACTTGTCCAGACAGCTAGTGTGAACTGCATCTTCAATCGTTATACTTTTATGTCCCAGAAATCCCACACGTTTTCAGTGTCATTTCAGGGCAGAATCGGGGCAAGTAATTTTCTTTTGCCGCAAAATAGGGTAGAATTATTGGCCCTCCCCGTGAACCGCCCTTCAATTCCTGAGTGAGGCCATTTAAATATATGATAATGAGGGCCACTGGCATTGCAGATCTGTGTTTCCTACTTTTGCACCTGCAATGCACTTGGGGTAATTTCGAATGAAAATTATAAGACAGAGGATCAGCTAAGAGAAGCAGAAATGAGGAATTTATGAGCCTGAAGAGTTTCCATAGAAAGATTGAGCAGGCTGGGGCTCTTTCATCTTGGAAAAAGCGAAGACTAGGAGGAGACCTGAGAGAGGTCTATAAAATTATGAAAGAGTTCAATGGGATGGATGTGCAAAAAACTGTTTGCACTTGTAGGTAATTCACTAACAGCTCAAATAAAGAATTTAGAAGGAATTTCTTTACACTGCGAGTGGCGAGAATGGGGAACTCGTTGCCACATGGAATGGTTGAAGCAGACAGCATTGGTGCATTTAAGGGGAGGCTTGATGCATACATGAGGGAGAAGTGAATAGAGGGATACGGGGGCAGGGCAGGAAGAGGTAATTAGAATGGGAGGAGGCTCGTGTAGAGTATAAACCAGTTGGGCTGCATGGCTTGTTCCTGTGCTGTAGTTTTCTGCAGACTTTTTTAGTGTTTTTTTTGACATACTACCCACACAGACCTGTGTTATGTCCGAAAAACATTCAAGTTGGTGTGATAATATAATGGCTGCTTTTATTTCAGACTCGCTGGAACATTAGGTGTTAGCCGTGTCTCAGTTGGTTAGCACCCTCGCCTCTGAGTCAGGGGGATGCAGGTTCAAGTCCCACTCCAGATAGTTGAGCAAAAAAATCTAGGCTGACACTCCAGTGCAGTGCTGAGGCAGTGCTGCACTGTCGGAGGTGCCGTCTTCTGGATGAGACGCTAAACCGAGGCCCCGCCCACCCTCTCAGGTGGACGGAAACGATCCCGTGGCTCACTTCGAAGAAGTGCAGGAGAGTTATCCCTGGTGTCCTGGACAATATTTATCCCTCAATCAACGTCACTTAAAAAAAAAACCAGATTATCTGGTCATTATCACATTGCTGTTTGTGGGAGTTTGCTGTGCGTAAATTGGCTGTTGCGTTTCCTACATTACAACAGTGACTACACTTCAAAAAAAGTACTTCATTGGCTGTAAAGTGCTTTGGGACGTCCAGTGGTCTTGAAAGGTGCTATAGAAATGCAAGTCTTTCTTTATTACCCTTTAGATATAACAAACAATATAACAGGAGGCCCTGGAGTGTAATTGCTACAGAATGCTTACTCCCAGCAGGGGGGCCCTCTAGTGCTCAATTAACAATATGCAGGTATAATACATATAGGGGGAGAAATTCAGTATCGCCCCATTTGGGGCGCAATTATCGGCCGGGCGCAAAGATTAGCGCCTGGCGCTAATTATCGCCTCCGACTGCAAACTTGACTTTTATCGCCCCTGGAGGTGATTGGAGCGCTAAATCAGGCGCTACACATCTGTCTTAAGGCGCAAAGGCCGAGGAGCGAGGCGCTAACTCAGAGCGCTGGCGAAGCTCATGTGATGTCAGTCAGCAATGGAACACAGACACAATGGCGCCGGCCAGTTCTTAAAGGGGAGGGTTGATCTTGCTTTCCATCCACATCCTACTCATTGCAGCCTTGAATCTCGGCCTGGAGAGACCTGTACATCAAATCTGCTGGAAAGAACAATGGAGAGGACCAGGGAAAGAGCTCAGAGTGCAGCCCCCACAGTCTCTTCTAAATCGATACAAGGAAGGGCAAATCAAAATGAACCTGCAAAGTGCTGCTCAGTACCCAGCGTTGAATCTCTCCAGAAGTCTCTCTCTCTCTCTCTCTCTCTCTCAGAATGCGTGGTTCAAAAATGTCACCAACAAAAAAAGGCAGGAAGTGGTCGCCTTTAATTAACGCTCCCCCAGTCCCTTCCTGACTGTAAAACGCTCCCCTCAACCTGTTGTTGCTAGCGGCAGGCGGTAAGGCAGGGGGCGCCACTCAATATCCGCTCCGTGGCGCTACCGGGGCATTGCGCACTTGACTGACGTCACAATCTGCCGGCGCAGGAGATCGTGGCGGTAGTGTTTAGCGCCGCCACAAAATGTCTAGTTAATTTCGCAAGCGGCGCAAACATCGCCGCACCCGGATGCTAGTTGCTTTGTGCCCCATTAGCGCCCTCTTAAGGCGCTAACGGGAGGTGCAACCAACTGAAGTTTCCCCCCCTAAACTTCCTTCTGCACGGGCCTGAAGTCTTCAGGAATTGAAGATTAATCTCCAGGACACTGCTGCCAGCAACCCGGGAGAAAAATCATCGGGAAATTTAAAAAAAATTGTGTTTAGTTTTAATTTTCTTTGATCACTTTCAATTATTAGTTATAAAAAATATCGGAGATTGGGGAAAAAGGGCTGTTTGACTGAGCGTCAAGAATCATCCAATCAGGTAACAAAGAGTCTGTTCGTTTCTCAGTTGGTGAGGGAAGGCGGGGCTCCGTGAGGATGGACGTGTCGGGCGACCAATAGCGGGAGCGTGGGTGGGGGGGGGGGGCAGTTGGAGGCAGGAGGTCATGTGATGAAACCTCCAGGAATACGTCCAACCAGAGTTGGGAACCGTACAAGCAGGTCAACTTCAGCCATTGTCATTCCATAGAATCATAGAAGTTTACGGCACAGAAGGAGGACATTCGGCCCATTGTGTCTGTGCCCGTCGCGAAAAGAGCTATCCCGCCTAATCCCACTTTCCAGCTCTTGGTCCAGAGCCTTGTGGGTTACAGCACTTCGAGTGCATATCCCAGTACTTTTTAAATGCGATAAGTGATTCCACTGTGACTTGTGGATGCAATGTTGCTATGCCGCTGGTGGCGGGTAGTCTGTACCGCGTCAATAACTAGTTTGCTGCTTGCCAGATTTCACCATCCAGTGTTGCTAGCCAGACATTCTGATTGGATGTTAGAATAGCCGAGAGTCCTCTCCGAGGCTGGCCTTGTGCAAGGTTGTTGCTCTGTCACATTACCGCTCCTCCCCTCTCCCCGAAGCCTTTAATGTCTGCACAGTTAGCCATTTCTATTTTCCTGTACAATGACACTAAAGTTTATTTATGCTTCTTATTTCAGCATTTGTTCAATAAACAGTCATTTTTCAATATTTCCGCTTTTAGTAGTTTTCCTCATTGCTGTACAATAGGTTACTAGTTTAGTGCTGCAAGCTGCTCCGTTTCCTACACTTTGGTTTCAGGATGTTTCTGAGAGACCTGATAAGATACTATATAAATGCAAATCCTTCCTTACTCCCTTCCATCTTCTTCTCTTCCTTTCATTCTTCTCTTCTTTCCCCTCTCCCTTCAATTGTCTTTTCTTTCTTCCAACCCTCCCTTCCATCCTTCCTTCCTTCCTTTCTTCCTTCCTCCCTTCTACCCTTCCTTCCTTCTCTGTCCTTCCATCCTTCCATCCTTCCTTCCTTCCTTCCATCCTTCCTTCTACCCTTCCTTCCTTCCTTCCTTCCTTCCTTCCTTCCTTCCTTCTACCCTTCCATCCTCCCTTCCTTCCTTAAAGAAGCATTTTAAATGCTTGTAGCCTGTTGAAAATTCTGTTAGGCCTTCAATTTGGATGCTTGATAATTCTTTTTTGGTTATCAGTAACTTCCAATTAAATAAAAGGTGTGTGTGTGTGTGTGGGGGGGGGGGGGGGGGGGAGAACGAAGAAGAGAAATATGACTGTGTGTCACTAAACGGTTGGTGCTTGGCAGTGACTGCGTGTGACTGCAGTACAGCTGCAATCCTTCACTCTGTGAAAGGCTCTGGCCCACACTCTTCTCAGAGGTGGAATGTTACAAGGCCAGCTGCTGCAAAACCAAACAGACCAATGACGCATCGGTATTTGAAGAGAACTTACCCTTTTTTATTGAACTCCAAAGCAACAGATTGCCAGACAGGCTGTCCTGTCCCACCAAGTGTTCACATGATTTTTGCAAGGCAGCTGGATGCAGCTTCCAGCAGCCACAAGAAAACATGTAATTTATATCAGCCATTTCATTCAGATATAATAATTTCAGATTACTATACGCAAGGCATATTATTCTCTCCTAACTTATTAAAAGGAATACATTCTCAAATACCTGGTTGTGCATCTAAACATAGATCATTGTCCTGTAAATTTGTCCATTGTTCACTGATGTCCCTTGCCCCTTATTCCTCATTACTCACTTTCTCCTCACCTGTTATGTCACACTGTCACAGAGCTAAACGTTTCTCATGGATGAAAAATGGCACTTGGATATAACCATACAAGATAATGAATGGCCAGCGGATCAAAAAGCCTTGCTGTGACCCAAAGTTAATTCAAGACCTCATAAACATCTACAATTAATTCCCAGATATCTGTTATCCTCTAGGACAACAACAACAACAACTTGCATTTAAATATCACCTTTAACGTAATAAAACGTCCCAAGGTGCTTCACAGGAATGTTATCAACAAAATTTGATACTGAGCCATGGAGATATTGGAGATATAATATATAATAAGGGAACCCTGATATAATATCTCCAAATTATAAGGAGATCATTAGGACAGGTGGAGGTAGGTTTTAAAGAACGTCTTAAAGGAGGAGAGAGAGGTAGAGAGGCAGAGAGGTTTAGGGAGGGAATTCCAGAGCTTAGGGTCTTGGCAGCTGAAAACACAGCCGCCAATGGTAGGGCGATGGAAATCAGGGATGCGCAAGAGGCCAGAATTGGAGGAGCGCAGAGATCTCGGAGGGTTGTCGGGCTGCATGAGGTTACAGAGGTGGGAGGGGTGAGACCATGTAGGGATTTGAAAGCAAGGATGAGAATTTTAAAATCAAGGTGTTGCCAGACTGGCAGCCAATATGAGTCAGCAAGCAGAGGGGCGATGGGTGAATGGAACTTGGTGCGAATTAGGATTCAGGCAGCGGAGTTTTGGATGCCCTCAAGTTTACAGAGTGTGCAAGGTGGCAGACCGGCCAGAAGAGCATTAGAATGGTCAAATTTAGAGATAACAAAGGCATGGATGAGGGTTTCAGCAGTGGATGAGCTGAGGCAGGGACGTAATGTTATACTTGTCATGAGACTTGATGTTGCATGCACAAAGAAGAGTACATTTGGCAGGGGTGATTTGCAAGATTTTTGTTCTCTGCGTGTAACGCTTTTGGGACATGAAATTGGATGAGTAGTTGAATGATAATATTTTCTTACTGGGTTTTATGAAATTGCCTTTATTTCACTAAGCTATTTATATTCTCCTCACTCCCACTCTTTAGATCAACCCATGTCATGCACCATAATCTGGACCAAGAGGAGGTCTGTTCCAAAGCTTCTCCCAAGGCCAGTGCCACTCCGTAATCAGTCACTTAGAAGTATCCTTCAGGGAAGGGAACCCGTCACCCCCTAGCTGAACCAACTGATATGTGACTCTAGTCCACATTACCTGGTTGACTCATAATGCACCCTTGAAATGGGTGAGCGTTGTGCTTGTGGGAATGAGCGGGAAAATGCAAAATGCAAGGGTTGATTCATTATGCATGTATTTACATTGAATTTACATTGAATAACGCTCCTGTGAAGCACCTTGGGACATTTTACTATTTTAAAGGCGCAATATTCATCCAAGTTGTTTGTTCTTTCTTTCTCTCTTTCTTTCTCTCTCTCTTTCTTTCTCTCTCTTTTTCTCTCTCTCTCTCTCCAGCATGGACCATAAAGGTCAGCCACTCTGGGCTGTTTTTGAGGACTTCCCAGTGGTTGTTTAGAAAGAGGTATTGGTGGAAACCTGGGAGTAGGTCTGCAGCCTGTCTGCGGATAAGAGGAAGGGAGAGGAAAAGGGGAGAAAATAAATCAATACCTTCCAAACAACAGGTTGCTTTTGGCTATGTTCCTCTGGCTGTTAGCTGGGTGAGGAGAGAATGATATTACGATGTTTCATGTTAGCCCCTGTTGATAGACATTGAGACAATTCTTTTTGGGCTGCAGTTTTTCGTGCAGTGCTTTTTTCAGCCCCCGAAAACCAGTTTAGTAAATGCATTCACAGTTGGGCATTAAAGGTGGTATCGGTGCAGGTTTGCAAAGAAATAGTCGGCAGTTGATTACAGGAAAAGTGCAAGTCCATTGTACATGCAGGATAATAGATGACTTGCAGTGAGTTGCGGGGTAATAGGTCAGTGAAGCAGTTCTGACGGAGAGCAGCAGAGTGACACTTCACATTGGCGCTTCAACCCCCTGTGCCAGGGAGCAGCTGGACTGCTTGCTTAAATATCTATTACTTCTCCAACTTTTTTCCAGTTCTGACGAAAGGTCGTCGACCTGAAACGTTAATGCTGTTTTTCTCTCTCCACGATGCTGCCTGACCTGCTGAGTGTTTCCAGCATTTTCTGTTGTTGTTGCAGCAGCTGGACTTGGGTACCTTTTCCATGGAACCACTGAAGGGATAATTACAAGTCCTAGCCCTTCTCGGGCTACCCCAGATCAGGCGTATTCCCCAGACGTTTACCTTCAACTAAAGTTAGCGGTAGCCGAATCCTATAGACGCTTAATTGGGTCTAAAGGTCAGACTACCTCTCCCTAAAGGAAAGAAATGGCCTGAAGATGTTACCATCCTCCAGATAGCACTTTTAACAAGTTTAACCTTCCGGATATTATGAGGGTTTGGAAAACCCCCAGAATTCTGCAACTCCTCACCAAAGAGTGTACAGAGATTGAGTTTGTGAGAATGATACAGAAATACTACTTGAGACAATTCTAAAAATATATAGATTTATTAAAGAGCCGACATTCAGTTAACAGCTGGTATGGCAATCGCAACTTTAAACGTTCAAAATACAAATAGCTTACATTTCTTTTCAGAGATCCTTATTCTCAAATCTTAACTTCGTTACATTTCCACACTTCTACTTATTTCTTAATCCAGAATATCCAAGAAAATCAAATACCTTGATTACCCGAGACTCAGAGTTGAAAACTTACTGTGAAGTTGAGAAACACTTGCCCTTCCAGCGACTTCTGACTCTCTATCTGAAAAGCTCTATTTTTATACCTTTTTTTAGTGGCATTTTCTTTGAAGTTTCCTGCTGATGTAAGCTAATTATCTCTAGTGATTCTTTATTGAATTCTTTTCTATTCTTACTGTCATTTCAGCTGCCAACTTTTAGAATTCTGTCTCTACCTTTAGGTGTTTCAAAAACTTATCATTTTTATGGTTATTGTCGATTTATCTATTTGATGCTATTCTTAGGAAGTCTTTCTATTGAATTCTTAATATCACTTAACTGCTTGTAAGCCAGACGTCGTGACTCCGTGGTGTTCCAAGTTTAATACATAAACAATGTGATTGCTTGGTATCATCTATTGATATTATATTTTCAAAGCCTCTCTGTAGGTATCTTTTACAATATGTAAATTGAAAACACTTCTCTTAGGGTGTTTACTTGTTTTCTTGCTATCTCAATTGGTTGCATATTTAATTGTGTTTCCTGTCTTATTTGATGTTACTTTATGAAGGCATATGGTTGTTTAATGTTCTGTGTTTCTTGTTCGAAGTGTTAGATTTTAACACTCTACTTGGGTCATTCCATTGTATTTCTCCCAAACTCCAGACCTTCTGGAAGCGCCAATGGTTTGCTTCAATAGGGGCATTGTTTTTGTGTTTACAACCATCTCCATTTCAAAGCTTGTGGTGTTTTACAGCTTTTGTTAACACTTCACCTTATCTCAGAAGCCTGTATTGTGTTTGCAGCCTGTGTCGCCGAGACTTTCCAGACTGTTAAACTCAGTATGTCATGTATTAATATTATCAAAATCTGTTCATTGGATGATGTATTTCTTGGAATATGGCTATTCCATTACACCCCCCTCTTGACCAAAAGGTGAGCTTGTAACATCAGGGCAGAGTTTGGTCAATGATACAAATCAGGTTACAATAGCATATTAAGTTCACGAGATGCACAATCATGTGTTACATGAAAATTCCTTTTAAATCATCCTGGGACTATGTTTTGCCTTATTTTAAATTGAACACAATTTAAAAGGATGATAAGTACATAGTCATGCTATTAGCGAAACAACATGTACTTAGAATGTCCAATCGGCAGGTGTACATTCCGTAGAGGTGAGTTATTCATACGAGTCAAGGAGCTGTCATTTGAAAGTAGTTGAAGCTTGACACGCTGTTCCTTCGATCCGGTGTGTGTACAGATGCTTGTTTTCGTAAAGGCCTTGCCAGGCACTCAGTTAATTCCTTCTTCATCCGCGATGTCTTCCTCCTTCGTTAAAGTAACTCGTTGATCTTTCCTTGTTTCGGTTGTTGCTTTTCGCAAATCCAAATCCTGATGCGTTGCCAAGCAATGTGTAGAAGAGCTGGCGACACCTTCTGACTTCCCATCGTCAGTAATTCGATCGCATCCATTTCCTGTGTTGCGCTCCAAGCTGGGTCTTGAAAGACAGTATACAACTGCACCTTGTATTGTTCCTCCTTTTCGGTATCCCACAGGACATCTCTTGATATTGTCTATGGAGACAGTTTTAAGAATATGCTTGCCATTCGGCTGGTTAACATGTATTTGAACTGTTCTTTCGTTAACAACAGAATGTATTTGAACAGGTTTTTTTCCACTTCAGTCTTAAACCAGGTTTTTGCTCGAACTTCTTTTCCTGTACCCATTCTCCTACTATGGGTTGCCATGCTTTATTTATCAATTTTTTCTACCTATTTGCTCCCCTTATCCTCTGATCAATTCGATTAAACTCCTCTGTTACTTTTTTTAAAACTAACTGTCGCTGTTGGGTCAAGGATTCAGAGTGTGTAGAGGCAATAAAAGAACTATAGGTAAGCGGTGTATGCATCTCAATCCCATACATCAGATAATATGGAGTTTTAGGGGACACTGTCCCTGATGCAGATGCGGGCACATTATTGAGTGATAGCTGTACTTCCGGAATGATGGCGGTCCACTTATTCCCCCGATTCTCAACAGTTTGACCAATAGCTTTATTACTCCCCGATTTTTACAGTCCACCAGCCCCGCTGATTGCGGATGATGTGGCATGCTGTGCTCTAACCCAATCCCCCTTTGTTCACAGTAGGCTTTGAAGACCTTGGACACAAAGGCTCTGCCTTTAATGGAGTGTAAGATTTTGGGTGCACCAGCTACAGTAATTATACCAGAAATAGCCCTGGCGAGTGCATTTTCCAAAACAGTTTTTTGGGAACCAACCAGCAAAAGGAAGTGCATCCATCCACACAAATGAGAACATGTCTATATCCCAAAGATGGGGAAAGTGGTCCAATAAAGTCAATAAAAAGTTTTCCCATTGGCTCATCAGCTTTCACAGGAGCCAATGGTGGTGGCTTAATTTAGTGATGACTTATTGGTAAATAGCATGGCTCACAATTTGCCACGTATGTTTTACAGGCCACCAATATAAGGGGGTCAATTTGCAGAATGTTGTTCTGGCACTACAATGTGTTTAACTTATGCCCTTGTGAGCTTCTTTTACAAGCTGTTCTCGTTTGTGGCTCGGGGGTACTTCTCAGTTTCCCTTGGGCAACTTAACTAGTACAATACCCGTAGGGGTTTCCGAGTAAAAGTAGTTTGGTGGATATTCTGGTGGATTCTCTGTTATCGGATCTAATAGCTGAATCAGTTCCTCATCCTGATTAGCTGCCCATTCTGCCTTAGTGATTACACTAACATTGGCAGGCCCCTCTCGAGGGGGTATCATGCAGACCGAACATTTCACTTGTTCGCCAGCAAGGCTGTTTCCTTTTGAGTGTACTATCCCAGTGGTATGCCCGTTTACATGAATCACCTGACAATTCTGTTTCTCCATCCTCGAACGGAGAATTTCTTCCCACAATGTGGTTTTAATAAAGTCTGCTTTCTCTAAATCATACCGTAATGCTGCGGCTTCAGCATATTGCGCTGTCTTATAGACAGAAATTCTTCTGTATAAAAAGAATAGGAATCTCAAAGTCCCTACTACTATCCCCATCCCAGCTGAGGATTGTTGGGATGTCTCTTTTTTAATCGTCATTGACGTTTCATCACAGTAAATAACTTGATGGTATTCTGTAAGCGGTCTCATTGGTATTTGTCTGATTCCCTCCTCCGTATCATCATCCTCCATGATGGGGAGATGCTCTCTCTTTCCACATTGATTTAGATGGCGTTTTAGATAACGATTTTATCTATTAATGTATTGCTCGAGGAGGTCTTTGCCTCCCCCCTCTAGGCAAGTTCGATCAAGCTGTGTTCGAACATGTTTTTCCCTGTCATCCATGTGGATGCTTGTACAGGTTTGGTTGAAATTTTAAGGTAATGTTTCATGTTTATTTGTCCTATAATGAGGGAACAGGCCAATTGTGGTACCAGTCCTACATCTAGGGTCACTGTGATTCCATATCTAGTAATAGGTATTTTGTAAAAATTTATTATTTTGGTTTTGTCTTGTGTGAATCCCCCTAATGGTCTTTTACAAATTGGGCTTTCACTTGTGTGTTTGTGGGCAAGGTTGCCAAGTCATAGGGGAATTCAAGAGGCCCTGGCTGTGTGCCAGGCCTTCAATCCTGGGATTGTTCATCCTCAGAATCATGAGTTTTATTTGCTTCTTTGTCTTTAATTATTTTAACTGATTTTTGTTCCTCCCTCTTGGGGGTTTCATGTTTTCCAGATCCCTGAGGGGTTTTGTCGGACCGTTTATTATCTTGGATTTTAAGCTGTCTATAGTTTTCTCGAAGATTGTTGGCATTTACTTCTTCTGAGTTTGCCACCTTAACAGGAATCCATGGCCCCCAGGAGCATAGGCTGCTCCGGGTCCTGCTATTCGGCCATGGTTGCCACCACCTTGTTGGGCACCGTTCATTAGGCCTCCCAATTGTGCAGGTGTGCACCTTATCATTAAGGAATTTATTGGATCTGGAGTATTTGTTTGATTATCCCACTGGATATTCTGTATCCCCTGGTTCTGGGGATCAACATTAATTGTACCATGTGTTCTAACGGCTCCTTCGGCATCAAAGCCTTCTATTTCAAAAATTATCACTTGGTTTTGTGGAAGTACAGGGATAGGATTATTTCCCCTAATAAAGCAATCGTTTAAATTTTCTAATAAAAAGACTTGGCCAATTCCGACAGGGTTTGCCATTTCTTCAGGACCTAATCTCGGTTAGGGTTTAATTTCGTCAGGACCTAACCTCGGTTAGGGTTTAATATGAACTTTATAAGAAATTTCTAGACCTCAATGGTATATTGAGGGAGTTCTGATTTAAGTTCTACAAGCCCTGATCAGGGACTTGTCGTCTCTAGAAACTTAAATCTGGGTCTTAGTACCACTGTCAGTAAACACTCCTTCTATACTTCTACATGATGGATATAGATATAAATATAAGTATAGGTTCCGTATCAACTCATTAACACACACGTTGGGCGCCAATTGAAGGGGTAATTACAAGTCCAAGCCCTTTCGGACTACCCCAGATCAGGTGTATTCCCCAGACGTTTACTTTCAACTAAAGTTAGCGGTAGCCGAATCCTATAGACGCGTAATTGGGTCTAAAGGTCAGACTACCTCTCCCTAAAGGAAAAAAATGGCCTGAAGATGTTACCGTCCTCCAGATAGCACTTTTAACAAGTTTAACTAGACTGTAACCTTCCGGATATTATGAGGGTCCGGAAACCCCCCCAGAATTCTGCAACTCCTTACAAAAGAGTGTACAGGAATTGAGTTCGCGAGATTGATACAGAAATACTACTTGAGACAATTCTAAAAATATATAGATTTATTAAAGAGCCGACATTCAGTTAACAGCTGGTGTGGCAATCGCAACTTTAAATGTTCAAAATACAAATAGCTTACATTTCTTATCAGAGATCCTTATTCTCAAATCTTAACTTCGTTACATTTCCACACTTCTACTTATTTCTTAATCCAGAATATCCACCAAAATCAAATACCTTGATTACCCGAGACTCAGAGTTGAAAACTTACTGTGAAGTTGAGAAACGCTTGCCCTTCCAGCGACTTCTGACTCTCTATCTGAAAAGCTCTATTTTTATACCTTTTTTTAGTGGTATTTTTTTTGAAGTTTCCTGCTGATGTAAGCTAATTATCTCTAGTGATTCTTTATTGAATTCTTTTCTATTCTTACTGTCATTTCAGCTGCCAACTTTTAGAATTCTGTCTCTACCTTTAGGTGTTTCAAAAACTTATCATTTTTATGGTTATTGTCGATTTATCTATTTGATGCTATTCTTAGGAAGTCTTTCTATTGAATTCTTAATATCACTTAACTGCTTGTAAGCCAGACGTCGTGACTCCGTGGTGTTCCAAGTTTAATACATAAACAATGTGATTGCTTGGTATCATCTATTGATATTATATTTTCAAAGCCTCTCTGTAGGTATCTTTTACAATATGTAAATTGAAAACACTTCTCTTAGGGTGTTTACTTGTTTTCTTGCTATCTCAATTGGTTGCATATTTAATTGTGTTTCCTGTCTTATTTGATGTTACTTTATGAAGGCATATGGTTGTTTAATGTTCTGTGTTTCTTGTTCAAAGTGTTAGATTTTAACACTTTACTTGGGTCATTCCATTGTGTTTCTCCCAAACTCCAGACCTTCTGGAAGCGCCAATGGTTTGCTTCAATAGGGGCATTGTTTTTGTGTTTACAACCATCTCCCATTTCAAAGCTTGTGGTGTTTTACAGCTTTTGTTAACACTTCACCTTATCTCAGAAGCCTGTATTGTGTTTGCAGCCTGTGTCGCCGAGGCTTTCCAGACTTTTAATATCAAAATCTGTTCATAGGATGATGTATTTCTTGGAATATGGCTATTCCATTACATCACCACATGCTGAGTTGCAGATCTTAACTGTGCTGCCAGTATTGCGTGCCAAATAAACAAGTTATCTACCCGCCTACCAAACTGCAGAATGGTCTATGGATTTGTGTAAAGGAATTTGGGAATATTCAATAATAAAGAGCTATTTAACTTTTTTAATTGTCGTAAGCTGCAATGGTGTCATAAGCAGTAAAATGAAGGATCCTTAACATTGCTGCAAGCATGAATCATTTGCCTTGAACTCTCTGCTAGAGATTTATGATTCTGTGTGTTATTACATAGATTTACATAGAATATACGGCACAGAAACAGGCCATTCGGCCCAACCAGTCCATGCCAGCTTTTGTGCTCCACTTGAGCTTCCTCCCATCCTTCCTCATCTAACTCTATCAGCGTAACCCTCTATTCCCTTCTCATATGCTTATCTAGCTTCCCCTTAAATGCATCTATATGATTCACCTCAAATACTCCCTGTGGTAGCGAGTTCCACATTCTCACCACTCTTTGGGTAAGGAAGTTTCTTCTGAATGCCCTATCGGATTTCTTGGTGACTATCTTATATTGATGGCCTCGAGTTATGATCTTCCCCACAAGTGGAAACATTCTGTCTGTATCCACTCTATCAAAACCTTTCATAATTTTAAAGACCTCTATTAGGTCACTCCTCAGCCTTCTTGAGAAAAGAGACCCAGCCTGTTCATCTTTTCTTGATAGGTATTCCTTTCCTGATAGGTATGTAGTCTATTCTTGATTACAAAAATGCTCAGGTTTGTAATTTAAAGTGGTTGTGACTTGGGAGACAAGTAAATGAACTGAGGGTGAAGGGAGTGCGGCATAGGTGAAAGGAAATGATAAACGATCGCAGTGACGTGGGAGCTAAGGATATGTGGAATCATCAATCAGAAGCCATAATGCAGGAAGATTTTCTCTCTGGACTGGAACAAAATTATAAAGTATTTTATAACAAACTGGTTTGCAATTCAACACGCATGGCGCACAGAGGTAAACTTCCTGCAATATAGCAATACCGGTAATGCTGGATAATATTTGGGGATAGGCTTGATGGATTAGTTCGTCTTTTCTTGTCCGTCCCTTTCAGCACATACTATATATTGAATAATACATAGACTGAAGGTGACACGAGGTCATAACACACTGAGGGGTTTGGATGATTATAACCTGTGGGTTATCAACCCTATCTGAACTATTGAAACCCTACCTGTGTTATTTTGCACAATGTGTACATGTGGAGATTGTAGGGGAGGTTTACATCGATTTTGGATCCTGGAATTGTACTAAGAGCTTTTAACGACAGTGATATTGGGTCTGGGTTTTATTCCCTTGCCTGCATGCTTGCCTCATCCTTACCCTGACTGATGGGTTGCCCACTTACCCACCGGTAGCACTGCCTTTAGATATCTTAGATATGGCAGCGGTGAGTGGGATATTATGAATGCCAGCTATGTAAAAATTATCTTCTATTAATAGACAGAACCATACAGCACTTCTCAGTTCACAGTGCAGCCCGAATAAACCATTATTGTTTTCAATTCGAACACACTGCCACAGTCTTTTAATGGCTAGTGAGAACATCAGAGCACTTTAAAGGGGTAGGTATTTCTCACACTCATAACCCTGAACTATATCCTGAGTAAACCCACACAGATGGGCATTGTCTCTTTAAGACCATGCAGAGTTTTCGGAAACAGCTGCTTATTTGATGTTGCAGTGTCTGGCAGCTGGGTGAGGACTGGTGATGTGTGCACTGAATACTCCAGCGAAGCTAACTAGATTAATACTGCACTTCCTTTTGTTGAGGGTAAGTAAGCATTAATAACTGCCAGACACGAACAAACTCTGACTTTATAAACGGGAGTGATGTGAAATAGTGCAAATGGAAGAACAATCAGTCGATACGGGGAAAAGTAGCTGTAGAACATGACAGTAAAGAAAGGAAGAATTGCAATTATCTAGTGTCTTTCACGACCGCAGGGTATCCCAAAGCGCTTTGCAGGCAATGAAGTACTTTTTGAAATGTAGTCACTGTTGTAATGTAGGAAGCGCAGGAGCAAATTTGCGCACAGCAAGGTCCCACAAACAGCAATGTGATAATAGCATAGCAATGAGGCGAATAGCACTGATGCATTTAAGGGGAAGCTAGATAAGTACATGAGGAAAAAAGAAATAGAAGGGTTCTAAAAGAGGTGGCTGCAGAGATAGTGGATGCACTGGTTGTGATATTCCAAAGTTCCCTAGATTCTAGAATGGTCCCAGTGGATTGGAAGGCAGCAAATGTAAGCCCACTATTCAAGAAAGGAGGGAGAGAGAAAACCGGGAACTACAGGCCAGTTAGCCTGATATCAGTCATCGGGAATTTTTTTTTTTATTCGTTTATGGGATGTGGGCATCGCTGGCAAGGCCAGCATTTATTACCCATCCCTAATTGCCCTTGAGAAGGTGGTGGTGAGCCGCTTTCTTGAACCGCTGCAGTCCGTGTGGTGAAGATGCTCCCACGGTGCTGTTAGGTAGGGAGTTCCAGGATATTGACCTAGCGACGATGAAGGATCGGCGATATACTTCTAAGTTGGGATGGTGTGTGACTTGGAGGGGAACTTGGAGGTGATGGTGTTCCCATGCGCCTGCTGCCCTTGTCCTTCCAGGTGGAAGAGGTCACGGGTTTGGGAGATGCTGCCGAAGAAGTCTTGGTGATTTGCTGCAGTGCATCTTGTAGATGGTACACACTGCAGCCACGGTGCGCCAGTGGTGGAGGGAGTGAATGTTTAAGGTGGTGGATGGGGTGCCAATCAAGCGGGCTGCTTTGTCCATTATGGAATCCATTATTAAGGAAGTGGTAACGAGGCACTTAGAAAATCATAATATGATTAGGCAGAGTCAACATGGTTTTATGAAAGGGAAATCGTGTTTGACAAATTTATTAGAGTTTTTTGAGAATGTAACTAGCAGGTAGATAAAATGGAACCAGTGGATGTAGTATATTTGGATTTCCAAAAGGCATTCGATAAGGTGCCACATAAAAGGTTGCTAAGTAAGATTAGGGCTCATGGGGTTGGGGGTAATATATTAGCATAGATAGAGGATTGGTTAACTGACAGAAAACAGAGAGTAGGAATAAATGAGTAATTTTCCGGTTGGCAGGTTGTAACTAATGGGGTGCCGCAAGGATCAGTGCTTGGGCCTCAACTATTTACAATCTATATTAATGACTTGGAAGAAGGGACCGAGTGCAATCTATCCAAGTTTGCTGATGATACAAAGCTAGGTGGGACAGTAAGCTGTGAGGAGCACACAAAGAACCTGCAAAGAGATATAGACAGGTTAAGTGAGTGGGCAATAAAGTGGCAGATGGAGTATAATGTGGGGAAATGTGAGATTATTCACTTTGGTAGGTAGAATAGAAAAACAGAATATTTTTTAAATGGTGAGAAACTATTAAATGTTGGTGTTCAGAGAGATTTAGGTGGCTTCGTACAGGAAACACAGAAAGTTAGCAGGCAGGTACAGCAAGCAATTAGGAAGGTAAATGGCATGTTGGCTTTTATTGCAAAGGGGTTGGAGTACAAGAGTAAGCAAGTCTTACTACAATTGTACAGGGCTTTGGTGAGACCACACCTGGAGTACTGTGCACAGTTTTGGTCTCCGTATCTGAGGAAGGACATACTTGCCTTGGAGGCGGTGCAACGAATGAGAGGGCTGTCCTATGAGGAGAGATTGAGTAGATTGAGCCTATACTCTCTGGAGTTTAGAAGAATGAGAGGTGATCTCACTGAAACATATAAGATTCTGAGGGGGATTGACAGGGTAGATGCTGAGAGGTTGTTTCCTCTGGCTGGAGAGTCTAGGACTAGGGGGCATAGTCTCAGGATAAGGGGTCGGCCATTTAAGACTGAGATGAGGAGGAATTTCTTCACTCAGAGGGTTGTGAATCTTTGGAATTCTCTGCCCCAGAGGGCTGTGGATGCTGAATCGTTGAGTATATTCAAGGCTGAGATCGATAGATTTTTGGACTCTAGGGGAATCAAGGGATATGGGAATCGGGCAGGAAAGTGGAGTTGAGGTCAAAGATCAGCCATGATCTTATTGAATGGCGGAGCAGGCTCCAGGGGCCATATGGCCTACTCCTGCTCCTAATTCGTATGTTCTTATGTTGATAGGGTGAGATGAAGTAAGGTGGGAGGAGGCTTGTGTGGAACATAAACACCGGCATAGACCAGTTGGGCCGAAAAGCATGTTTCTGTGCTGTAAATTCTCTGTAATGACCAGATAATCTGTTTTAGTGATGTTGATTGAGGGATAAATATTGGGCAAGATTCCGGGAGAACTCCCCTGTTCTTCTTCGAATCGTGCCATGGGATCTTTTACATCCACCTGTGAGGGCAGATGAGCCTTGGTTTCACATCTCATCCGAAAGATGGCACATCCAACAGACCTGCACTCCCTCAGTACTGCACTGGAGTGCCTGCCTGGATTATGGGCTCAAGTATATCAATGCTGGATAAATCATTGAAAACGTACTAGCTCTTTGGCCACTATGATATTTGGTTTGACTCGCTTACAATAAGTTTTTCTCTTATTGGCCAACGAACATGAATCATGTGGGGAAAAAAGGAATAAAAATGTACTTTTTTTGCAAACAGCTGGTCAGTGGGGTCAGGAAGAGCGTCTTAACCCACAACACAGCAACTTACATTTTTATATAGCGCCTTAAAACATAGCAAAACATTTCAGGGCACTTCACAAGAAGAGGGAAAAATGTGGACACTGAACACAGATTGGGCGATAAACTAGGAGAGGAGACTAAAAGTGAGGTTGAACACATGCATTTTCAGTGACCTATTGAAAGCGGCTAGAAATGAAACAAGGTGGAAGAATTTAGAGAGTTCCAGAGAACAGGGCCATTATGGTTGAGGGCTCTTCGAAGGTGCCATCTTTCAGATGAGACGTTAAACCGAGGCCCTGAATGACCTCTCAGGTGGATGTAAAAGATCCCACGGCATGATTTGAAGATGAGCAGGGGAGTTCTCCCATAGAAACATAGAAACATAGAAGATAGGAGCAGGAGTAGGCCATTCGGCCACTCGAGCCATTCAATGAGATCATGGCTGATCATCCAAACTCAGTACCCTGAACCTGCCTTCTCCCCATATCCCTTGATACCTTTAGCTTTAAGAAATATATCTAACTCATTCTTGAATATATTTAATGACTTGGCCTCAACTACCTTCTGTGGTAGAGAATTCCACAGGTTCACCACTCTCTGGGTAAGAAATTCTTCCTCATTTCTGTCCTAAATGGCTTACCCCTTATCCTTAGATTATGACCCCTGGTTCTGGACTCTCCGACCATCGCGAACATTCTCCCAATGTCCTAGCCAACATTTATCCCTCAACCAACACCTAAAAAAACAGATTATCTGGTCATTTATTTCATTGCTGTTTGTGGGAGCTTGCTGTGCGCAAATTGGATGCCGCATTTCCTACATTACAACAGTGACCACACTTCAGAAAACGTTTAATTGGCTGTGAAGCGCTTTGGGACGTCCTGTGGTCATGAAAGGCGCTGTATAAATGCAAGTCTTTCTTTTATTTTAGGAAAATAGAATCTAGGTTCACATATGAAGAATAGCTACTTGGGCAAGGTACCAAAGGCATATTGTCCTTGTGTAAAAATCACAGATGGCAAATTGTACACTCACTGAGGGAAGTCAATGTCTATACAACTGCACCACAGCATAACTCTGTGCCTTCAGAGGAGAAGGAGAAAAATAGTCGGGGGGGGTGGGGGAAGAAATGGCTGAACAATGTCTATGCAGACACTGATTCGCATAAACTCCTGTGCTAATTTTTGTCGCGCAGTATGTGGCACCGTTGATAAAGGTGGTAATGTGCCTGGTCTCACAAATGAACAGCGAGGTTTTTTTTTACGAGGGCCTTTGTTGCTCAGAGCAAGCAGTTAACCTTGTAAATAAGTAATTCAGTGAAGCCAGCAAATTAATTCTCCAGCATCTGTTCGGCTTGTTTCAACGGCTACACTCTGAGGTATTCCTGCCATTTGTCCAGGAGTTTGACCTCCAACTGGATCGCACAAGGAATAAATTCAAGCACGCACTTGTAATGAGAAATTGGAAGATCAGGTTAGACGAACCTTAGAAGGAGTGAGGGAAAATACAAAGATGAATATTAACAGCAGCAAGAACGATAAAAAGATTTTACTTGGGCTATATATGATCTCAATGGTGTATTGAAGACCAAATAGTTCCTTTTAAAGGGAGCTTGACTGGTTCTTGGCTGGAGCAGAGATCGCATCTTATAAAAGGTAAGTCATTTAACAGTTAACCTATGCATGGCCAATGTGGTCTTCTGGACTGGTTTCGATTGCCTGAGGGGTTCGGAGTGGAATTTTCCAGAATTGTTTTTCCCTTTTTGGCCCTGGGTTTCTTTTGAATGTCTATTGACTCTCCCAGGAGATTACGTGGCTGTGGGGGTGGGGGAGAGGGTTGGGGTTGGTAGGAAAGCATCTCATCATCATGCTCCGGACATCATGAATGTGGGGAAGGCTTGATGGACCAACTGGTCTTTTCCTGCCCGTCATTTTCGTATGTTTGAATAAACTGGATAGAAACAGTGTAGAAATAAAAAGGCTAAATTATTTCTTCACAAATGAAGACTGTGGATAAATGTTGGCTTCAAAACTGGCTCAAGAATCTATATCATCTGTAAAGTTTAACAGAAACTCAACACATTAAAGGCTTACATATCACCTGGAGCACATGATGATGATGATGATGATGAAACCTGGAATCCTTAAGGAAATAGCTGCTGAATAATGGGATCCTGATATCCAAAAAAAGGGACTGACTTACCTGTAGAAATTGAGGTTGGGTGGGGGGCGGGAAAGCAGATTTGACTTCTGCCCAAGACGGGGATGAGGTTGGTGAAGGAGCAGGGCTGACCAGCAAAGGTGTTGGGAGGCCCAAGCCATCTTTGGGTTCAGGCTTCGTTTAAGTGCTGTCAGCAAACAGCAGATGTTAAATGGGTGTTGAATTGACTTCAATGGAAATAAAAATCGGGAAAGATGTAAAACGGGCTGCTGATTCGCTATTACCCGATTTACACTATCGCACAAAGTCAAAATCCAACCCCCCCCCCACACACCTGTGCTAATTAATTTCAATTCATGATATATGTATTTTGAACACATCTTTGATTAATGCGCACCATTACAGGTCTCAGCGTTAAATTTCATTTACCATTTGTCTTCCCAGCTGCACATCTGATCCAAGTCTTCCTGCAATACTTTATCTGCATCCTCTGTCTCTAAAGCTCTACCTGTTGTATGATCCAGAGCGTTAATATAATTAGGAAACAGAAGGAGTCTGAGCATTGATGCTTGTGGGATTCCATTTAGCAAGGCTTCAGTCTCATATTACACCTCTCATTTTACTTTTGATGCGGAGATGCCGGTGTTGGACTGGGGTGGACAAAAATGAGAAGTCGCACAACACCAGGTTATAGTCCAACAGTTTTATTTAAAATTACGAGCTTTTTGGAGCTGTTGCCCCTTCGTCAGGTAAAGGTACAATGAGGGAATCTATTACACAGTATATAAACACAGAAAGCAATTTGTCTGCAGAGATACAATCTTTCAGGGAGGCATTACATCAAAGACACACCAGAGCACAGCCAAGACAATGAGATGGGTCACAGCCTCGGATCTGCGGATTAACGTTCTCCAAGGCGGCCTTCGAGACACACGACAACGCAAAATCATCGAGCAGAAACCGATAGCCAAGTTCCGCACCCATGAGGACGGCCTCAATAGGGATCTCGGGTTCATGTCACGCTACAGAACATGACTCGACATCGTTGTCTGTCTTTCCAGTTTTAAAAAAAAAACACCAAAAAAAACCAAAACCCCCCCCCCCCCCAAAAAAGGTTAAAAGCTCAACTGCAGATGGCAGGATTTGACACGTTGGACCCCCTGTGACCCATCTCATTGTCTTGGCTGTGCTCTGGTGTGTCTTTGATGTAATGCCTCCCTGAAAGATTGTATCTCTGCAGACAAATTGCTTTCTGTGTTTATATACTGTGTAATAGATTCCCTCATTGTACCTTTACCTGACGAAGGGGCAACAGCTCCGAAAGCTCGTAATTTTAAATAAAACTGTTGGACTATAACCTGGTGTTGTGCGACTTCTCATTTTACTTTTAACCAACTCATTATTTGGCTCCATGTTCGATCTTGGATTTCTGTGTTTTTTAGCTTAATTAGAAGTCGTTCATGTGGAACTTGTGTCAAAAAGCTTCCTGAAAGTCCAAATAAATTATGCATAGGGAATTCCACTATATACTTTCAGTTGTGACATCCTCAAAGAAGTCAAGGAGGTTTGTCAGGTAGGTTCTTCCTCTTTTAATCCATGATGGCCATCGACAATGTTTCTCCAGGGTTTCTGCCCAAGTTATAGCGGGAGATCAGGAGAGCCCATAGTACAGGCTTGTGTATTTTTTTCCCGATCCTTATTGGTGTTGATCGGCAGTTAATCTGAAATTTAGTCACACCGTTGTCAGCAGTCTCGAGAAGTTCAGTTACTTCTATCTCACAATAAAAACAGATTATCCTGTTTTTAGCGATGAGGAAAGATTGGATAGGCTGGGGTTGTTTTCTTTGGAACAGAGGAGGCTGAGGGGAGACTTGATTGAGGTGTATAAAATTATGAGAGGCCTAGATAGAGTGGATAGGAAGGACCTGTTTCCCTTAGCAGAAGGGTCAATAACCAGGGGGCATAGATTTAAAGTAATTGGTCGGAAGTTTAGAGGGGAGTTGAGGAGAAAGGTTTTCACCCAGAGGGTGGTGGGGGTCTGGAACTCACTGCCTGAAAGGGTGGTAGAGGCAGAGACCCGCATCACATTTAAAAAGTACTTGGATATGCGCTTGAAGTGCCGTAACCTACAAGGCTACGGACCAAGTGCTGGAAAGTGGGATTAGGGTGGATAGCTCTTTGTCGGCCGGCAGGGACAAGATGGGCTGAATGGCCTCCTTCTGTGCTGTAAATTTCTATGATCTGATCATTATCACATTGCTGTTTGCGTTTCCTCCATTGCTATACTGACTACACGTCAAAAGTACTTAATTGGCTGTAAAGCGCTTTGGGACGTCCTGAGGTCGTGAAAGGCGCTGTATAAAAGCAAGTTCTTCTTCTTCTATATGACGGTTGCTATCCTAATCACTAGTAAAAACCAAGTCCAGATGCGAGCTGGCCCTAACATGGCTAAAAAACAGTATTAGTCTGCAGTAACTGTTTTGGATTCTGGCACATGTCTGTTAGGGTATTTCCAGTTTATATTGGGTTGATTGAAGTTAAGGCATTAACCTTTTCATTGAAGGACTTGATAAGTGGTTCTTATTAATATTGGAGGCATGAATATGTGCTATAGGAGAGACTTGAGCTCTACTGAGGTTTTTCTGTTTTAGGAGAATTGGAGATACAGTGTCACAGAACTATCACTGGCCCCAGTGCTCCCTTCAAGCATGACTCCCCATTGGGAGTGAGGTATTGGTGAATTTACCCTTTTATTGCTCATTTGGAAGTCAGAATAGCTATACTGTTTATAGGGCCATCTGAAACCTGCAATCCATTGCTTGTAATTCTCTCTCACCTATTCATTAGGCTGAGATAGTGTACATTGTACAACGAATTACATTTCAAACCAGCTGTTGGGATTTTCCACTATTATTCAAGGACAGAACCAAGTGAAGTAAACCGTGTCTCAGTTGGTAGCACCCTCGCCTCTAAGTCAGAAGGTTGTGGGTTCAAATCCCACTCCAGAGACTTGAGCATAAAAATCTAGGCTGACAACAACAACTTGTATTTATATAGCACCTTCAACATAGTAAAAACATCCCAAGGCACTTCACAGGTGTGTTATAAGACAAAACTTTGACACCAAGCCACATAAGGAGAAATTAGGGCATTTGGCCAAAAGCTTGGTCAACGAGGTAGGTTTTAAGGAGCGTCTTAAAGGAGGAAAGAGAGGTAGCGAGGCGGACAGGTTTAGGCAGGGAATTCCAGAGCTTAGGGCCTAGGCAACAGAAGGCACGGCCACCAATGGTTGAGCGATTATAATCAGGGATGCTGAAGAGGGCAGAATTAGAGGAGCGCAGATATCTCGGGGGGGGGTTGTGGGGCTGAAGGAGATTACAGAGATAGGGAGGGGCGAGGCCATGGAGGGATTTGAAATTAAGGATGAGAATTTTAAAATCGAGGCGTGACACTCCAGTGGAGTACTGAGGGAATGCTGCACTGACGGAGGTGCCATCTTTTGGATGAGGTGTTAAACCAGGGCCCCATCCACCCTCTCAGGTGGATGTAAAAGATCCCATGGCACTATTTCGAAGATGAGCAGGGTGGTTATCCCTGGTGTCATGGCCAATATTTTTTCCCTCAACCAACATCACTAAAACAGATTATCTGGTCATTATCACATTGCTGTTTGTGGGAGCTTGCTGTGCGCACGTTGGCTGCCGCGTTTCCTACATTACAACAGTGACTACACTTCAAAATTACTTCATTGGCTGTAAAGCGCTTTGGGACATCCGGTGGTCGTGAAAGGCGCTATATAAATGCAGGTCTTTCTTTCTAATGCCACAAGAATGTTTCCCAAGTAGGAGGCATGTGCATAAAACGTCGAAAGTAGCTCCATCTGTGGCACCCAGGACCCGCAAGCCAGTCATAAACTACTGTTGGTAAAATCATATGTGCATTCACGATTGTGGACGACCACAAGCCTGTGATTTACACACAGTGGCTTTTGTTGGTCGAGTGCTCTTCTGCTCAACCAAATCTTATTAAGTTCTTATTAAATTGTTGCAAGGCCCAGGACACGGAACCAATGGATTCTCCCTTCCTATGAAGGTAAGATTATAGCAAATGCCGAAAGTGCTTTGAAAACACAGAGTGCATTGTTTCTGTTAAGACACGCAGGATTTCTTCATGAACGAGAGCACTGACAAAGGGAAGTGAAAGATATCACTATGTGTTACCAAGAAAATGCACAGCAGCTACACTATGTATGGTGTTTACTGAGGTTGGGATGTTTGACTGAAGTCGACACTTGAATAGTCGTTAAAGCAGCTAACCTGGCGACTCAGTAGGTAATGGCAATTTGTAAATGAGCCACATAGACCAAGTGGTCTCAGGCTTGATTCCTGTACCTGTACTGAGGTAGATGATCTCAACTAATGTGGCAATACACCTAGCCTCAGCACTCCTGGTTCAAAGAGGCAAGGCTTGCTGGGATTACCACTTCTGATCACTATCCAATAGCCCGTGTTGGAAAGTAGCAAAAATGAGAGTGCATGGAATTAGAGGTAATCTTGTGAATTGGGTTGGAAATTAATTGGGAGGTAGGAGACAGAGAGGGGAGATAAAGGGAATGTGCTCTAATTGGCAGAATGTGACAAGTGGTGTTCCCCAGGGATCTGTACTGGAGCCTTAGCTTTTCATCATATATATATCAATGACTTGGATGAAGGAAGAGAGCGTTCTATATTCAAGTTTGCAGATGACACTAAATTAGGAAGCACAGCGAGTTGTGTAGGCAGGAGCCGGAAGTGACAAAGGGACAGAGACAGAACTAAGTGAGTGGGCAAAACTGTGGCAGATGGAGTTCAATGTGGGGAAGTGTGAGGTCATCCACTTCGGATACAAGAAAGACAAATTGGAATATTTCCTTAATGGCGAGAGACTAGAAACTGGAGGAGCAAAGAGGTTTGGGTGTCCAGGTACACAAATCACTAGAAGCTGGTGCACACATACAAAAATAATCAAAAAGGCTAAAGGAATGTTGGCCTTTACCTTAAGGGGACTGGAGTGCAAAAGTGAGGAAGTGATGCTTCAGTTGTCCAGTGCCATGGTCAGAGCCCATCTGGAGCACTGTGTTCAGTTCTGGGCACCACACCTCAGGAAGGATATATTGGCCTTGGAGGGGGTACAGCACAGATTCACCTGAATGATACCAGGGTTAAAAGGGTTAAATTATGATGATTGATTGCATAAACTTGGCTTGTATTCCCTTGCGTTTAGAAGGTTGAGGGATGATCTAGTTGAGGTGTTTAAAATGATAAAAGGATTTGATAGTGTAGATTTGGTACAGTAGGAATTGGATATATACTTGAAAAAGAAACATTTGCAGGCCTCTAGGGATAGTGCAGGGGGTGGGGGGGACTAATTGGATCGCTCTTTCAAAGAGCCAACACAGGCACAATGGACCGAATGGCCTCCTTCTGTGCTATAACATTCACTGGGGGGAATTTTAACCCCAAAAAACGGGTGTGTTGGGGTCGGGTGGGAGGTTAAAGAGTTAAAAATCTGAATCCTGATCCCCAACCCGCTTCCAACCCACTCACTTCTGGTTTTAACGGCGGCGGTACTGGGGGCGGGCAGCCAACCCGTTCCCAGGAGGCGGGTTGGCACTTTAAGTATTATAATGAGGCTCTGTGCCTCATTTAGAAGCATCATTTTAAATTTGACTCTGGCTGGCCGGGTTTCCTGGACCTCAGGGAACCCGCCAGCTAAAGGAAGACGAGCACTGCTGGATCCAGGAGGTACGTGCCTTTCCACTTTCCTGCTGGAATCCAACGTTCCTGCCTCGCCAACCCCCCGCGATCGGACATCCCCCCCCCGACCCTTCCGACCTCCGCCCGATCCCCACCTGAGACCTCCGGCCCCCGACCCCCGACCCCCCTTCAACCTTTAGCCCCGACCTCAGCGACAATCCGCAGCCCCCGACACCCCCTCCAATCCGCAACCCCCGACACCCCCTCCAATCCGCAGCCCCCGACACCCCCTCCAATCCGCAGCCCCCGACACCCCCTTCAATCCGCAGCCCCCAACACCCCCTCCAATCCGCAGCCCCCGACACCCCGTCCAATCTGCAGCCCCCGACACCCCCTCTAATATGCCGCCCCCCCCCCCCGATCCCTCCCTCCCTCCTCTCTGCGGCCTGGTGTCACAGGCCTACCCGGCAAACATCCAGCCAGCCTCTCCATCTGGCTGGGTGCAGGCGGGAAACAGAGATCCAAAATGTTACTCAGGGCCTGAGGGAAAACCATTCTCCTGGGTTTCCCAACTCACCCCCCACCCCCACCCCCACCCCCACCCCCCGCTCCCTACCCACCACCAAATTAAAATTCCGGCCTATGATTCTGTAGATGCAGACAAGCTAATCCCTCTGGTGGGGGAATCCAAAACAAGGTGACACAATCTTAAAATTAGAGCTAAGCCATTCAGTAGTGAAATCAGGAAGCACTCCTACACAAAAAGGGTAGTGAAAATGTGTAATTCTTTCCCCCGAAAGGCTGTGGATGCTGGGTCCATTGAAACTTTCAAGACTGAGATCGACAGGTGTTTTTTTAGCTAACAAGGAATATGGATGAAAGGTGGGTAATTGAAGTTGAGGTACAGATCGGCCAGGATCTAATTGAATGGTGGAAATGGCTCAAGGGGATGAATGGCCTACTCCTGTTCCTATATTCCTAAAGTATGGATGTCAAGACATGATTAATTTTGGGTTTTAATGACCAGGTCAAATAGCATTTATTGACTAGGCTCATGTATGAACAAAAGCCAATTGGATGGGGTATAGGAGGCCAACTGTACATCAATCGAAGCCTATACTGCCTCGAGAGGAAGAGGGGAGAATGCTAGAAAATCATAATGACTCTGAGGAGGGATGATCTATACATACATATATTCTTTATTATTGAGAGATCAAGGGAAAGGGGGCAGGGCCCATAAGTGCAGGTCAATGTTGAAAAGAGTAGAAGAGGAGACAAGATGAATTGAGAACTAGCGATTACGTGATGCCAAGCTTCGGTGATAGAAAACGGTTCGGAGTTCCACAGTTCTGTGGTCTTGGGAAACACATGTCTCAGGAATGACTCCAACCCTCCAACTGGAATCCAGTTTTACTTTGGTAAACAGCTGCTGAAATCTTCTTCTCCTGAACATCTTGTAGTTGGAGGTGCCACAACTGATTGAGCGGAAACCGGCATCAAACCTGGGCTCTGCCTCGTCACAAACTGTCTGCCAGTCCATTTGTCCGTGGAGCTATTAGGGAAAACATTTACAAAAACTGCCTTTCCTGTTTGACAGAAAGGTAACAAGCTCTGAGTATAGTATCTGTCAAAAAATCTCTCTGTTGCAAAATAACGAGAAACTTGCAAGAGCGAAAAAAGTATTGGTTTATTTTAGGTGATAGAGAAGAAGTAAGAGGTATCTGACTGAGTGGGCGATGTTTTAAGTCACTTGTTTGTCATGTAACTCAGATTTTCAGTTATAATAAACACAAAATGGCCATTTGACAAGTAATTGTGGTGGTGGTGGTGGTAATAAAGAAACCTAAAGGCTTTTAGTCTTGTGATCTGTACAAACAAGGTGTGAATTCCTGTGAAACATATTCACTGCTTGTAGCTCATTGCTCCATGTGCTGTAAGAATGTGGAGCTGGGTAAATACAGCGCTGAATATAATTAGCATGACAAGTTCCCCTGCTATAATAGGAGCTCGTTAATTGCCTTTTGCATAATTCACCTCCAGTTAAAGGAACCAGTTTACTTTTGCAATCGTGAGTAAGTGTCTTTATGGAGAGGTTTTAGAAGCGGAGAAACTGTTATGGTCCACCAGCTGTATGTGTGTGTGTGTGTTGGGGGGGGGGGGATGGGAAGTAAAGCTGTTGTCCTGACCACAGGCACGGTTGTTTTTTTTTGTAAGTATATAAATAACTTTGGTGTCTGACTCTTGCATGCAGGAGAGAGATTAATCATTTACAAATCGTTGAGAAGCTCTTTGTTCTTTGGGCAACTATTTGAGAGGGCAGCACTGCTGTGCATGGAATGCCAGTTGCCAATCTGCAGGAACACACACTACCCCCCCCCCCCCCACACTGCGTCCCCCACTTTACTGTGTGTTTTTTTATCTGTGTTGCTCACGGGATGTCAGTGCGCATGAGTCAGTGTGTGTCTTTCTCCTTCGAACTATTTCAAGCATAAATGAAGTCTTCTTTCGTTCACTTGGCTTACATAATTGACATGCCTAGATCATGACATCACATGATGCAGGAGCTTAGCAACGACCATAAGGAGTTTAAGGTCTATGGGCTTCTGTGTATCAATATAACTGAGGGAGTTAGAAAACATGTTTCTGCGTTGGGTTCTGGAGTGGAAAATGAAACAATCCTTTACACCGGGTAAGTGTGTTTTTTTTGGAATTAACAAACTTTCCTACTGCTCTCTGTGACTGTGCAGGTTAAAGATTCTGTGCGGAACAATGAGTAAAAATGAGCAAGCGCTTTCAAGGGCTTCAGGTTGTTAAAGATTTGTAAATCAATATTACAGAAATAAGCTTGTGTTTTCTTTTTTCAAAGTCTGTCCTTTATGTCTTTGAAGCCACGTCGTACAAGTTAAAACTGAAACCCAGTGCATGTGAGGCCGGTAGTATAAACAGGAATCATTGCCAGGAGCCAAGCTCGGTTATGCCGCCAAAGAGGACAAGAGCTGGCTTTCAAATGCGCTGTCAACTTC
The DNA here is from genome assembly GCA_030390025.1 of Squalus acanthias. Taxonomy (NCBI): domain Eukaryota; kingdom Metazoa; phylum Chordata; class Chondrichthyes; order Squaliformes; family Squalidae; genus Squalus; species Squalus acanthias. Next base: position 16,208,814 of record CM059436.1, on the reverse strand, counting down.
TAGACCACTTATGCTATGCCGCCGGGGTAGTGGGAAGTAGCTCTGTGTCATTCATGCCCCCCCCCCCCACCTCGCCCCTCCCGGGGGTCAGTTTTGAAACTCTGATCCACGAAGCCCTGTTGGGCTTGAAGAAGTCGGTGGTCTGGACGGAGGGACCGAGAGACCCACCTGTTTCAGTCCCCCTTCTAAAGGGAAAGTCGGGCAAGTTCCTTATGCTCACCTGGAAAATGACCAGAGGTCATGTAAAGGGAAGTTACTGTTCAGTAAGGTAACATGTGCTGCTGTCATTGATGAACTGGTCCAGATGATGTCTACCGAAAGCTTTCAAACAACAGTCACATTCAACAAGATGTGGCTTTTGCATCTTGGTGGCCTGATACAGAAGCCTTCCCCTCCACACCAATCAGACCTTTCAGTAATTGAACCTCTTTCTACATTGAAGCCAGGAGCTCGGTTCTGGTGATGCCCAGTATTAATAGAGGGAGGAGGTGAGCGGGGGTGGAGGGGGGAGAGGAGGGTTAAGTCAGATCGGCTGAGTAGGGGTGCAGGTTTTTGCAGCATTAATGTCTGTTGTATGGAGAAAAGTTTAATATGTGCTGAAGGTGATTTTGCAAACCAGTCATATCACAAGTGTGAGCCACACGAGTGCTGTGACGACTTATAGGGTTAGGGGGGGGAGGGGATTGGTAGGAACTGAAATCCATTTATTACTGCCCAAATTTTGGTGTCAGTGTTCCAATTTTGTAGAACAAATGTATTGGAACACAAGGTCATCCAGTACCTAAGTTACATCGGTTTATAAGGTGCTTTGTTTAATCAGAACATTCTCTCAAATATTCTGTCAAAGGTAACCTAAAATGGGGAGAAAATGCAAAGGAACAATGAGTTAGTTTTCATCGTTGGAATTCATCATGCCAACACCCTTGACAGTCTGTTTCTTCCCTCCAACCCCCACCCACCTTACAGCCTAAAAAAAACAGTGCTATTCCTAAAAAACGTTTAGCATCTCTCGGGAATTCTGAATGGGCAAGGTGTGCAGACTAATTCAGGGGGCTGGGACTGGGAGATCATTTACTGTCACGTATCTTGGACTGGGGAGACTTGCAGTGCTTTTCCCTCAATTTCTATTTGTACAACTTTCTTTAAGATATTACAAATCTTACATCTGCATGCGCTTTTTGTATATTCATGTTGTCACGTCGTCGTGCCAATTTTATTTCCATTATGAATTCCGATATCCACATCTGTAAAGGAAATGGTCAAAGTAAACTTGTCACACTGTAATTACACCCTCTCACCAGTGGTGGCACTGTACCCCATGTGTCTCCAAGCTCCTCTGCCTGCACTGCAGAGAAATTCTTAGGGGGAAAAATTGGGTGGTGCCCCTATTGGGGCGCTAACATCGCCAGGGCGTTACTTTTAGCGCCCAGAAAAAGTTTGCGCCCCTCCGCCGTAAATTCAGTAGTAGCGCCCCAAGCAGGAGGTGGAGCGCTTTCCATTTTCCTTTTCGCGCCACTACGTTCAACAGCATCACACGCGGCGGCACGTAGCGCCACGTCATTGCAGGCCTCCTCCCCTGATTAAAGGGGAGGGGCCTAGCGCTGTGCGCATCAGGGCCCTGCTGGACCACCAGGGAGCGGGGTGCAAGAAAACAGCCCGGCACTCAAGAACGATCGCGGCCGGCACCCCGCATAAAAAAGGGAAATGGGGCAGGTGCTGGCAGTCAGCCAAAATAAAAATGGCCGCCCAACACCTGCCCTTTAAATGCCGCCACCACCGCTGCCAAAATGCCTCCTGATCCTGTTGGCCATATCGTGCGGCAATAGGTCAGGGGCCGTAAGGGAAGTTTGCGGCCAGCAATGCACACGGCGATGACGTTATCGGCGGCGGCGCTGCGCCGTGGGGCGCTACCGCCACCGCTAACCTTCCTCTTAATTTCGCGGGAGGCGTTAGCAGTGCTGCGCCCGGGCGCTAGGGGATTTGTGCCCCGTTAGCGCCTCCCGGGGGCACTAACGAGAGGTGCAAAGCAACCCAATTTTTCCCCCTTAAGTTCTAATCAACTCTACTTCTCTGCCTCCCAAATTGCAGTAAGCTTTGCTATGTAACAATAAATTACAATATAAAATCTAAGTAGTCTATAAAAATAAAAGGACTTTAAAATGAGGACTGAGTTACATCTGTGCACCCTGCTCTAACTCTCACTTAAGACTACACTTGATCTTGATGTGCAGTGCCATGGACGATTGACTAGCTGTTGAAAAACATTCAACAAGTCCACTTTTTAATAGATCAGCATTTATATAAGGGCTGATTTTAATCCTGGGGCTGGGAGTTAAAAGTCATGTCTGTGACTGTGGAAGAGGTGAGTGTGTCTGGAATGGACAAGGGAGGTGTCTTTGTGTGTCCATGTGATTGTATGTTGAAGGATATGATGGAGGAGAGGTTAGAATCGAGAGTGGTGGAGGAGGGGATTGCGAGGTGTATTGTGAGGTGTTGTTAAGAGAGGTGAAGAGGTGCACTGACTCTTGCCTCTCTTGTGAGTTGATTGAACCTCTTTCTACACTGAACCCAGATGCTGGGTTCCTGGTGATACTGCTGGCACTGACCCTCTCAGCCACCTCTGCCCAGGCCTGCTTGAAAGTGGCCTTGGGGATACTCCTGCAGGTGCTGGGGAATAGTACTTTCCTTCTTGCCCTCACTTTCTCCACTAGGATCTCCAGGGATGCATTCGGAAAGCACGAGGCAGCATATCCGCATATACTCATATCCACAGGCAGCAGGCCTTCCAGAGTTGTTGAATGAAAGATGAAAGTAGGGGATGCCACCTCCGTTTAAGAGGTGCATCCCTGCTTTAAGTCAAGTCGGGTCACTGCAGGCGATTGGGAGGCAACCGCCCTTCCGGGAACGGTAGCATAGTGGTAATGTCACTGGCCTGAGGCCTGGACTAATGATCCAGAGACGTGAATTCAAATCCCAGCGGGGGGGATTTAAATTCAGTTAATTAAATAAATCTGGAATAATGGAACTATCAGATTGTCGTAAAAACCCATCTGGTTCACTAATGTCCTTCAGGGAAGGAAATCTGCTGTCTTTACCCGGTCTGGCCTATATGTGACTCCAGACCCACAGCAATGTGGTTGACTCCTAACTGCCCTCTGAAATGGCCTAGCAAGCCACTCAGTTGTACCAAACCGCTACAAAGAACAGCGGTTCAAGAAGGTGGCTCACCACCACCTTCTCGAGGGCAATTAGGGATGGGCAATCAATGCTGGCCTTGCCAGCGACGCCCACATCCCATGAACAAATAAATTAAATGTTGAGGCCCGGAGGTAAAATGGCCCTGGGCCTCACGCCAGCAACGTCATGGCAGCTTGCCACCCGCCCTGCCCCGCCCCCCTCCGAATGCACAACACCCGCCCCGAGTTCAAATTGGCCCTTTAGTGTCTTACCACATCTCTCAGAAATGTCTCGAGGAGCTTACCAGCACTGAGTTACTTTGAAGCGCAGGGACTATTCTTGTGCAGATAAATTACAGCCATTTTGAATGAGGTCCCATAAACTACCACGAAATGACCGGTTAATCTTTGCTTTCTTTAAGTTTGTGTTGCGTGAGGGAGGAATGTTATCCAGCTCACTGGGAGAAATTCCATTCTTCTCTTCAAATAATGCCATGGGATCGTTAATGTCCACCTAAACCATCAAATCAAGCCAACAGTTTAACATCACATCCTAAAAGTATAAACATTGTTACAATACTTTTGGTTCATAAAACTAGTAAATTAGTTTGACAGCTTATATAACCAGGATGGGAATTTTAATAGTAACGTTTATTGATGGGACAGGCAAAAATATTAAATGGCAGGAAGCTAAAAGCGTGATGCTATCCCGACAGTATAAAATTGGTCTCAACTGCTAGATTAAACTCCGCGGACAAATTCTGAGATTAGCCACAGTAATACAAAGCAACGAGCGTTGCTGAGAAGGATCCTTTGATTAGGATGAGTTGATTTGTGCCGAAGAGGTTAACGGAGAAGATATGGAACATTCCATCTTTCGAAAATGAGCCAAGAACCTGTCATGATGTCTCTGGCGCTAAGCACATCAGAAGCTTCTTTACCGCTTGTCTCAATAATTTATCTCTGAATAATGCTCCACAAAATAAGCACTGAAGAACCAGCCTAGATTTTCCAGTATGGGTGCAGCCTATTCCCAGGTGGCTGGAAATAAGTCAAGTGCAGCATGCTGATGATGCACATCTCCCAGGTCATTTAATTAGTATCATTATTCCTAGCTCCATGCGGAGCTGTGGCCGTGTACAGGGAGGCATTGCAATGGTGGGATCTGAAAAGTGCATTTCAGCTGAATTTTCAAAAGCAATGCAGACAACCCACCCAATTTTAGTTTCCATTGATCTCAATGGGATGAAAATTGGGCAGGTTCTACAACGGGTGGGCCATCCCCTGTTGCTGCTGCATCACCAAGAACATTTTCTGATATATGTTTGCCAAATGTATGCCTGTTTATCTGGTGAACACAATCAGAAAGCAGACCCTGCGGTGACTGTAGAGCTAATCCAAAGCCAGTTTTATAACCCACAACGCGCATGGCTGACCATTTCAGCTACTGAACTGCAGCAGTTACGCCAGCACACGATGACCCCTCCCAAGTGTCTATCTGCCTGATGACTGTGCCAGTATTGTTATAGCTCCCCACTCATTGGAGTGGCAATCCAAAAAGACCACGCACTGGTGCCTTCATGTGCCCACATAGGCATCAGTCCAGGAAAATTGGGAATTGCTGGAGGGATCCTAAAAGTTTGAGAGTGGTTGGAAAGGGAGAAGCTTTGATGGGCAGATGGCCTTTTCTCATCCTTGAATTTTTTTATCTTCTCAAGTTTCTTACTCCTCTTGTCACTGTGATTTTATTCCTTCAACCTGTTGGTGTCGGACAGCTGTGGGATTCTGCATGCTGCTCCCCCTCCCACCCCACCCTCTTACGGTCACTGTTCAGTGGCATTCAGTACCTCATTGGCTGTAAAGCGCTTTGGGACGTCCGGTGGTCGTGAAAGGCGCGGTATTTTTTTAAATTCGTCATAAAGCTGTGCTCTCGTGACACTATGACAGTGGGCTGTGGGCAGCGTTCCCCATTGATGATGCCACTAGGGAGGGGAGGAAGAGAGTCTGTGCAAATGTCTCCTCCCAGGCTCCCTCTGACCTGCTGCTTTAAAATGTAAAACACAACAATGGAGGGCCGAGAGACGCAGATACAGAGACCTTCCTTCAGAACGTTCAGGATAGTGCGACAATTTAGCCCAACACACTTTGTCTTCAAAAGTTGGAACTTAAAATAAGACATTAGCATTTCGTACAGTCCAAAATAACATTTTACGTTTTGTACTGTTTCTTTTCTCAGGTGGTTACTAAGTGGTTCTGGTAGAAGCCCGCTCCTGTGTGCCAATGAGACCTGCTTGCAAGTTGAGATGTTGTTCTGGAAAGCGCAAATGACCCATGCCCTTTGATAAGCCCAGAAGAACCATGGGATCGATTAACATAGGAAAGGCTGCCACATTGAACGAACTGTTACACGCCAGCGTTGACACAATTGGTAAGTGCACTGAGTTAGAGATCAGAATCAAGGGATATGGAGATCGGGCAGGAAAGTGGAGCTGAGGTCGAAGATCTGCCCTGATCCTATTGAATGGCGGAGCAGGCTCGGAGGGCCGTATGACCTACTCCTGCTCCTAATTCTTATGTTCTGTTCTTATATTATGTTAGAATGAAGAGATGGTCTGTGTCTACACCTAACACAATTCTGATACAAACAGATCCTTATTTGCTGAGAAGGTCTTATCTTGATATGCATTGTTAAGAAATGCACATCTTTGCTAAATCCCAGTTTGTTCCTGACACTGTTGGAGCCAGTCCTGTAGTTAAGCCTGGTTCTTGTATTGTGAATTATTTCATGTGCTCATTACTACTCTAAGAAAACAGTGACCCAATGCAAATGTATGAAAAGAAGGCCAAGGAATGACCATCAGGCACCTAAATGCTCACACTGTGCACAGTCGCACCCTCCTCTCAATTGCCAGTGGAGCCAAAAACCAGGAGAGAAATAAAAACAAATGGGGTTGCGTCTTACTGTAACATGAGCTTAGGAATGGGAAACATAACTATAGAAAACAATGACTTCTGACATCTATACACTTGCCTATCATGATAGACTTTGCTTCATTCATTCACAGATGTATTGCCCATCCCTAATTACTCTTGAGAAGTGGTCAGTGGTGACCTGCCTTCTTGAACCGCTTTTTTGTATGCAGTTTTTCATAGCAGACAACTGAGTGGCTTGCTAGGCCATTTCACAGTCAAGACCCACAGCAATGTGTCTGGAGTCACAGACTGGATGAGGAATGCAGATTCCCTTCCCTAAAGGACATTAGTGAACTAGATGGGTTTCTACAACAATCCAGTAGTTTCATGGTCACCATTACTTATACTAGCTTTTTTTAATTCCAGATCTATTTAATTAACTGAATTAAAATTCCTCATGGTGGGATTTGAACTCACGTTCCAGATCATTAGTCCGGGCCTCTGGATTGCTAGTCCAGTAACATAACCACTATGCTATTGTATCCTAAGTTTGTTTTCAAACATACACCATGATGATGCAAATCACATGAAAAAGCATCACTTGAATATGACATTGTAATAGAAATGATGCATGGCCTTTTTCCCCTCAATAAACTTTAAAAAGGCTGTGCTAAACTGTTTTTCGGGCGTAACATGAGGGAAAAGTTTACCAAAATTGGGCTGCGATCTGCTCCTGAAGTTCCATGATACATTTTGTATCGGGCAACTTTTAGTCGCCCGTGATGCCCTGCTGAAACAGGCGTTAGGCCCCTTGAACATGGTAATCAGGGGCCTAACCCCAGTTTCAGGATCCTAATGCCAAATCGAGCATGCTCAGCTCAGTTTTTCTGGGTTCACAGCAGCCTAACTAGCTGTCCTTAAAGGGACAGCTGGCAGCCACCAAAGAAGAGGTAATTTTTCCCTAGTTTCACTTGCCTTAGTGTAGAGCCTGGAGGAGCAAAACACACCTGGTTCCAGAGCAATACTGCAGGCTGCTACCGGCCTGCACTTTGCCCCCTCCTGTTCGCCATTCTACCCCCTCGCCACCCTCCCGCCACCCTCACCCTGGACTTACTTATTGATTTTCTCAAGGCCTGGACTGGCGAGCTGCATCGGGAGGCCTGATTGGCGTCCGCAGCTTGCCCGAATTATGGCGATGAGGCCCAAGGTTTAAGTGAAGGCAAGCCTCGGGCCCCCTGTCCCCGTGCAGACATTTTCAACCCGTTGCCGATTTTGCGTCAGGTCAACCACTAAAAACCAATGCCTCCTCCTTCTTTCTTGAAGTCGGTGCCAAGTAGAATCGCTCCCGCTTTGATCAGAATAAATATTTAACTTTCCCTCTCCCCCCGCCCCCCCCCCCCCCACTCACTACGAAACATCTGGGAATAGAGGCGTTTTCACCGGTGAAGGGAAATTCTGGAATTTTTTCCCAGGAATGTGAAAGATCTGTGCTCCAGATGCTGGCAAGGTATGAAGGGGAGAAAAGAAAAGGCTGCAACTCAAGATCACGAGGAAAATGCTCAGTTAGTGCTTTGTTTACACAACTGTGGTAGAACCTTAGATGCATCATTAAAAGTGTGTGGAACTTTGTTGCTGACTTTGTCTGTGGATCGTTGCTCGTGGGCTGTGATGTTACCAGTTTTAAAATAACTTCAACTAATAGGTACTAAGTTCAGAATCTCCAGACAGAATGCAGTTGTGGACGATTACAATGAACTTCTGTTTGATTTCAGCAGAGACAGACTTTAGCGAAAACCGCTCGAGAAAGTGACCCTAATGTTTAATATAGCAAACAAGAAAGCATCTCATTTAGATCAGTGCTCCTCTGTTCCTCCCAAACAATCACTATAACATTACCAACCCATAGTATTAACAGCCTTCCAATTTAACCCTCATTTCAAGAGCGACACTCTCATTTCTAAACAATTCCCCGAATTTTTATGTGCATGTTGCTCTTTCATTACTTAGATTTCAGGTATTTTTTTTTTATCAAACGGATTAAACAAATGGTATGTGGCAATTCAAAACTTCTGGGGTCTCTGAATTCCCATCGAATGTGGCGACATCTTTTACTGTTTACAGCTGAACATAAGAACATAAGAAATAGGAGCAGGAGTCGGCCATTCAGCCCCTCGAGCCTGCTCCGCCATTTAATGAGATCATGGCTGATCTTTTTTTTTGTTCATTCATGGGATGTGGACGTCGCTGGCAAGGCCAGCATTTATTGCCCATCCCTAATTGGTGTGTGACTTGGAGAGGAACTTGGAGGTGGTGGTGTGCCCATGCGCCTGCTGCCCTTGTCCTTCTAGGTGGTAGAGGTCGCGGGTTTGGGAGGTGCTGCCGAAGAAGCCTTGGTGAGTTGCTGCAGTGCATCTTGTAGATGGTACACACTGCAGCCGCGGTACGCCAGTGGTGGAGGGAATTAATATTTAAGGTGGTCGATGGGGTGCCAATCAAATGGGCTGCTTTGTCCTGGATGGTGTAGAGCTTCTTGAGTGTTGTTGGAGCTGCACTCATCTAGGCAAGTGGAGAGTATTCCATCACACTCCTTACTTGTGCCTTGTAGATGGTGGAAAGGCTTTGGGGAGTCAGGAGGTGAGACACTCGCCGCAGAATACCTAGCCTCTGACCTGCTCTTGATGCCACAGTATTTATATAGCTGGTCCAGTTAAGTTTCTGGTCAATGGTGACCCCCAGGATGTTGATGGTGGGGGATTCGGCGATGGTATTGCTGTTGAATGTCAGGGGGCGGTGGTTAGACTCTCGCTTTTTGGAGATAGTCATTGCCTGGCACTTGTGTGGTGCGAATGTTACCTGCCACTTATCAGCCCAAGCCTGAACGTCGTCCAGGTCTTGTTGCACGCGGGCATGGACTGCTTCATTATCTGAGGAGCTGTGAATGGCACTGAACACTGCGGTCATCAGCGAACATCCCCACGTCTGACCTTATGATGGAGGGAAGGTCGTTGATGAAGCAGCTGAAGATGGTTGGGCCTAGGACACAGCCCTGAGAAACTCCTGCAGCGATGTCCTGGGGCTGAGATGATTGACCTTCGACCTCAATTCCACTTTTCCGCCCTATCCCCATATCCCTCGATTCCCTTTATTGGGCTGTGTTTCTTCCCTCATAAAACTTTCCTCAGGACTTTTCAACATGAAATGCTTCGAAAGCCAACGTGTGAGATGGACAATAATGGAAGGAAATGTCTGACAGAATGTTTTGACTACCCGGTTTCTTAGTCTTGTGATGAATGCAGCTATATTTGTTGAGCAATCTGTTGAGCAATCTTTTCAGTGCTGGGAAATAAGGAGCGATGAGCTCTGAAAAGTGCTTGGGGCTACAAGGGAAGTTGTCTTCTCAAAAGTGATTACTATTGGCATAGGCGAGGAGCTGGTCTGATTGAAGTTAAGGTAGAATATAAAAAGAGGCTTGCCAAAGTAGCATAGACTACCGAGATACCTCCTTACAGACTGAGTGAAATCTGCTGTATTGTGGACTCTATTCAATGCATTCATTTTTTGAAAATAAAAGTTTCTGTAAAGTTTCTCCTGGTTCTCCAAAGGTAAATCAAACAAAACTTAGATCTGCGTTGTTCAACTCTTCAACCCGACGCCTGCCTTGCTCATCGCCAAATAATTCCTTGATAGGTCGATGATCAGCCATGATCTTATTGAATGGCGGAGTAGGCTCGAGGGGCCGTATGGCCGACTCCTGCTCTTATTTCTTATGTTCTTATGGGGAATGCCCTCAACAGGTGTTCGGCCCCTCATATACATATTTAAGGGGTCTAACGCCTGTTTTAGGAGTCTGCCCCGGGATGCTTAAATAAAGGCCCCCCATGCAGTGGGACCAACACGTGTGCAGATTGGGTGCAGGCCGTCCCACTGCTAACTTGGTACACTTTGCACCCCGTTATACAGTACGTCCCAAAAAATGGGCGCAGCGCATACCAAGTTCTACCCCAAATGGACGTAAACAGTGAAGGGGAAGCTAACTGTAGCATGGAGCAGTGGGCAGATGCTGATCATCTGTTATACACCCCACCCAATGTTCCTTTCCATTGACTTCAATATAGCTGCTGGCTAATCCTCTACCGCCCACTCCCACCACCACTGAAAGTTGAAATCAGCCCCATCACAGGTGTCAGCCGTGGCTCAGCAGAAGCACTCTCGCCTCAGAGTCAGAAGGTTACGGGTTCAAGCTGTACTCCAGGGACTTCAGTACATAATCTAGGGAGCCACTGAGGGAGTGCTGCACTGTCGGAGGTGCCGTCTTTCCAATCAAATGTCAAACTGAGTTTGAAAGATGATATGAGGCACAAGGCTGCAGATTGTCATAAATCATTCTGTATCTCACAATGTGAGGCTTTTTTATGGGGCCCCTCCACATACTGCAGCAGTTGTTTTCTTTCATCGGGTGCTACTGTCCATTTACATTAAATTACGTCTGCCCTCTCAGGTGGACGTAAATGATCCCATGGCACTATTTTAAAAAAGGGCAAGGGTCTTCTCCCTGGTGTCCTGGCCAATATTTATCCCTCAACCTCTCACTAAAACAGATTATCTGGTCAGTATCACAGTATCACAGACCTCCCCTTTTGTTCTTGCTTTAAATCTATTTAATTTCCTGCTTTTTTCTCAGTTCTGACGAAGGGTCTTCGACCTGAAACGTGAACTCCGTTTCTCTCTCCACGGATGCTGCCTGGCCTGCTGAGTTTTTCCAGCGCTTTCTGTTGTTATTTCAGTTTTCCAGCATCCGCAGTATTTTGCTATTGTATCAGTATCACATTGCTGTTTGAGGGACCTTGTTGTGTGCGAATTGGCTGCTGTGTTTCCTACATTACAACAGTGACTACACTTCAAAAAGTACTTTGTTGGCTGCAAAGTGCTTTGGGATGTCCTCGAGGTCGTGAAAGACACTATATAAATGCAAGTCTTTCTTTCTATAGTTTCACTTCTACATGCTTACAGCTCCTATCATAGAGAGGTTGTTCAAGCCTCTTTAGTGGAGAGTCTTAGAAAGAGTCTTGTTGTGTAGGCAGGAACAATTGGTGACTTGTTTTCTATTTCTCAGCTTGACCTGATAAAGGTCCCACTGCGGCTCAGCTGGTGTGCAGAGGCTTGTGTTCCAATGTACGCATGTCTTCACAGTAACAACATGTGTTTGTGTATGCGTGTGCAGTAATCCAAACTTTTAGAAGTGATAGAGAATATTCCGAAACCAGCAGTGTACCTCTGCAATTGAGATTTCAAATCCCTCCATGGCCTTGCCCCTCCTAGACCTCTCCACCTCTCTACCTCACTCTCCTCCTTTAAGACACTCCTTAAAACCTATTTTTTGACCAAGCTTTCGGGTCATCTGTCCTAATATCTCCTTATGTGGCTCGGTGTCAAATTTTGTTTGATTACGTTCCTGTGAAGCCCCTTGGGATGTTTTACTACGTTAAAGGCGCTATATAAATGTAAGTTGTTATTGAGATGAGTCAGATAATCCATGACCAAGATACCCCGGTGCTGACTGCGAGATTATAGTGCATTTATTCCATACCTTTAAGGTATAATTTTCAAACAAATTTCTGGCATCGCAAGTTCCTGGACTCCATGGGTTTGGATTCTTCTCTTTAGTGTGGGACAGGACTTCTGCCCAACCCTCCAGCTTTGCCCCGACCATAACACATTTCCATGGGTCATGGGTCATCGAAGATGCACGACGGGCTCCTGTCAAGATTCCTGCCACCAAGAGGGAGCTCGCCAGTGTCTGGCTTCAAAATCCCGCAGTGCCGGAAGAGGCGACTGGACATTTACAGGACAGAAGCACCCCAAAGATTGGGAAATCTACATCCTGGTAGGTGCCCGAGGCCTACACAAGAAATTGTGGTAAGATGGGATGGAGAGGAAGCCATGACAAAGTCCTCTCTTTGGGAGGCCACTTCCTGAGCCTACTACCACCACCTACCTGGTGGTTCCAGGAAGCGGCGATAACTGGTGAGGACATCTGTTCGGGATACTCAATGTTACTTGCCCGCAGCAGGTGGGGAATGAGTGGCAAGCGGTGGTCCAGGTGTGGGCAAGGGGAAGGAAATTCAGGTTCAGGTGGGTGAGGTTTGCGGTAGGCTGTAATTTCAACCTCACTGTTCCCTGCAATCTCACCCCTTTCAATTTCAGTTGGGCCTCCGGGCCTTATTTAAGTTATACCAGCGAGCTGCGGACACCTATATCAATTTTGGGCCGTTGCGGTGTCATCAGTGGCCCTTGGGTGGGTCCTTGGATGGGGCGAGGAGGAGGAAGGTGATCGTGAAGGGACCGAGTGAGGGCCAGCAACAACCTTCCGGACCGTTGTGGAGCTGAGAGGAGCACTCCTGCTTCTCCTGGCTCCACATACAGGTAATTTTTTTTTAACAAAACTTACCTTTTTGAAGGACTGCTGGTTAGGCCGATTGTAGACCATGTTTTCGTGAACGCAGAAGGCTCGGTTCAGGGCGGCTCCGTTTTAGGAAGGAATGGCAAAACAGCTGGTATGCTCCATGTACTGGAGCCTTTACCAATATGGTGGGTGGCGCACTTCCAGCGTGGGATATGCGCATGCACGCTGACCACCATCTTGGACGCTTAGACATCCATTTTACACCTGTATAATGAGCGAGGTGCCAACAAATCTCTAGGCCAAGATATTTAAACTTGCTCTGATGTTTCTCTGCCTGATGCCTGCAGCATGTTGCCGTGCCAACAAGTCATACCAGGAACGGTGGAACCCAAGTTCATGCTTATTAATTCCTACATGGCAATTTCTCAATCTTGACCAGTCATCAATGGGCGGCAGTGAGCAAAGGCAAGGTGCTTTCCCAGCCTGGGTGAGGGGCAGTCAAGGAAGGAAGGAATTGGCAACTGAGTTACGCTAATTATTCTGACACACTCCTTGGCAACTAGCTCAAAACAACACTACCAACAACTTGCATTTCTGGAACGCCATTGAGGCAGCAAATGTCCCAAGGTGCATCACACAGGAAAAACGGATTCTGGGCAGGAGTCGGAGCCGTATGAGAATTGACCAAACACATAGTCAGAAAGATACGTGTTGTGGATCCTTTTGAAGGTGGGAGAAAAGGTTTTAGGGGAACGTTCCTGAAGGCCTTTCCACAGATGGAGAGGCAGACTCAGGCCGATGCGCAAAGAGCAAGGTCAGAGGACCAAAGGTCACAAGCTGGAATGTAAGGGCTGAAGGACGTGGCAGAGGTAGGGTGAGTGAGGCGTGGAGTGATTTGTAAATGAGGATAAGAATTCTGAATTCAATAAGTTGAAGGACCGGAAGCTGGTGGAAGTAGTGAGAACAGAGGTGACGGATGAACAGGACTTGGTCAGGAGCAAGATGCGAGCGATGGAGTTTTAGGCAGAGCTTGGGAGGATGGAATGGAGGGTGTTGGAGAAGTTAAATGTGGAGATAACAACAGTGTGGATAAGGATTTCATCAGTGGTGGGGGTGAGGTAGGGTTAGAGGAAAGCAATGTTACAGAAATAGAATTAAGTGGTCATGGTAATGGATACAATGTGAGCTTTGAAGCTCAGTTCAGGATCAAACAGGCCATCAAATTTGTGCGATATTGAGTTCAGCCTGAGTGAGCCGCCGGGGGAAATGATAGGGTCAGCAGTTAGTATATGGAGTTTTCGGTGCAATGGCTTCAGTTTTGCCAGCGTTAAGTTGGAGAATGTTTGGCCCATTCATGACTTGATGTTGGACAAGCAATTTGATAGCACAGTGTGGAGATAAAGGTGGGAGGCAAAGAGGTACATCTGGTGATCATCAGCATACATGTGGAAGCTGAACCCATTCCTACAGGCACTGTCACTGAAGGGCAATGCATAAATGTGGATGAAACCTTCAGGTAGTCCTGACATGACCATACAGAGGTCACCATGCAGGAGAAGCCATCGCTGGAGGTGTGCTGTCTCAATTGGGATAGGCAGGCGCAGAACCAAGCAAGGGCAGTCCAACACATATGGAACCCAGAGGAGGGCTGATGGAGTATCTGGCCATGTTGAATGCTGGCAGAGAGATCGAGGAGGACAAGGAGGTGTAGCATGCTGCTGCAGCAGTCACAGAGGATACCAGTATTAACTTTGACTAGGATGGTCTTGGCAATGTGGGCAGGGCAGAAACTGGATTGAAGATTGGAAACAGAGAGTCGTGAGTGCAGAGCTGGATTGCTATGATATATTCAGCTTTGGAAGAAGCTGGGAAGCAGATTCCTCCCGGTTAAGGGTTGGTTATGGAAGCATAGTCAACAAATTACATCGGGGATGGGGGGGGGGGATGCAGGGGGGAAGACTGTTCTGATATCAGGAACTTAAAGAAAAGCCATTTTGTAACCTCGCTGCTGAACTTTGTGATGGAAATTAGTCATAGTATATTAGACTGGACATGCATACGGTACTCACACAGTATAATTAAGCTTCACCCAGAGCATGTGAAGTCACAGTGTGTGGGCTGGCTCAACTCCAGTTTGTTCATTAAAGGGGCATGGCTGTCAGGGTTTTGTGGTTTATGAATGAGCATTTCCAGTATGGAAGCGATTGCCCAAGTTTTATTGTTTACTTTTGAGGAAGGTGAGCGAGAGAGAGATCTTAATTGGCAACATACGTGCATTTATGCTTTCATGAATTTTTTACAGTAACAATGGAGTGAAAATAGGACCTCGTGACGCACGTTTTTTGGGTGCAAAATGGGCGCAAAAAACAGCAATTTCACGGGGCTTGAAGAATGTCCGACGCCACATTGGCCCAGGTGATAGTTAGGTGTCCCTGGCGGCTGCCTGAAACATATGCTGACAAGGGGCCTAATGCCCCTTTCACGAGCCCGCTCAAAAATTTGTCAGAACTGAGCGGAGTCTGCGCCGGGCGCGTGTCACTCAGCTTTTCAGGTTCTTCTGTGGCCTAACTGCTGGTCCTTAAAGGGGACCGCTGGAGGCCACCAACCAAATGGTAAGTTTTTAGCTTTTAACTTACCATCATGTGGAGCCAGAGGAGCAGAAGTGTAACTTGTAGAACTCTGCTAGCTTCATTGCTATCTTACTTGCTACATGCTTGCTAAAACTTGTCTGTCACAGCACAAAGTGTACTTGCCTTCCAATCCATCTATATCCTGTGCTGCTTACTTACAGTAACATTCTGGTTTACATTTGTGCTGCTCTTTAAATCGTGCCACTTTTATCAAACATCCCGCGAGGTCCTCCGAGTCGTTGACATCTTGTTGACTTGTTGCCTCCTTTGCTTAGTTGGGGCCCATACTCTCCCACCAAAAAATCTGCTCACATTTCTCCATTACAGCAGCTACCTGATTGGTCAAATGGGCTTTTGGAACTTGCCGTTGGACTGTGTTGCTCAAATATTGCAATGTCGAAGCTGCATTAACAGGCTTTTGCTGGGAATTTCCTTGGGTGTTCTCCCCATCGGCCCCCGCAACGTTGGCGGAATATTGGCAGAAACCCCGGCTAGACGGGTGAATGTGGTTTTTGCTGATCTTCTGCCAAAGCTACGGAGGCCGATCGGGAGAACACCTGAGGACATTTATGGCATCTGTTTCTACCTGTTAAATGGCTAGCTACCTGAAGAACAATATCACGATTGACTGCTTAGCTACTATACCTGCTAACAAAAATGTTAATACATAGAGGGGATGGATGGTGGTGAATCCCATAGAATGCTAATGTACATCATAGAATCATAGAACCTTACAGCACTGAAGGAGGTCATTCGGCCTGTCGTGCCTGTGCTGAATCTTTGAAAGAACAGTTGTGCTCAGTCCCACATTCCCTCCTTTTGTCCGTAACCCTGTAAGTCCCTCATCCTCAAGGACCTGTCCAACCTCTTTTAAAATTATTTATGGAATCAGCTTCCACCACCTTTTCAAGTAGAGCGTTCCCGATCCCGACAACTCCCTGAGTGAAAAGATTTCTCCTCATCTCCCCTCTAGATTTTTTGCCAATGATTTTAAATCTATGACCTCTGGTTATTGACCCACTCGCCAGAGGGAATAGTATTTCTCTATCTACTCTATCAAAACCTCTCACAATCTTGAAAACCTCTATTAGGTCACCTCTTAACCTTCTCTGCTCCAAGGAGAACAGTCCTAACTTTTCCAACCTCCCCTTATAACTGAAGTCTCTCATCCCTGGTAACATCCTGATAAACCTCCCCTGTACCCTTTCTAAGGCCTTTACATCTTTCCTGAAGTGTGGTGCCCAGAATTGTCCACAATACTCCAGCTGAGGCCCAACCAATATAGAGGTGCCTATCCTGAATGCTGCTGAAACCCTCATCCATGCCTTGGTTACCTCTGGACTTGACTATTCCAACACTCTCCTGGCCGGCCTCCCATCTTCCACCTTCCATAAACTTGAGTTCATCCAAAACTCTGCTGCCCGTATCCTAACTCGCACCGAGTCCCGTTCACCCATCACCCCTGTGCTCGCTGACCTACATTGGCTCCCAGTCCAGCAACGCCTCAATTTTAAAATTCTCGTCCTTGTTTTCAAATCCTTCCATTAACTCACCCCTTCCTATCCTTGTAACCTCCTCCAGCCCTACAACCCTCCAAGATCTCTCCACTCCTCCAATTCTGGCCTCTTGAGCATCCTCGATTTTCATCGCTCTACCATTGGCGGCCGTGCCTTCAGCTGCCTGGGCCCTAAGCTCTGGAATTCCCTCCCTAAACCTCTCCGCCTCTCTACCTCACTCTCCTCCTTTAAGACGCTCCTTAAAACCTCCCTCTTTGACCAAGCTTTTGGTCACCTGTCCTAATATCTCCTTACGTGGCTCGGTGCCAAATCTTGTTTGATTACGTTTCTTGACGTTTTACTACGTTAAAGGTGCTATATAAATGCAAGTTGTTGTTGTTGTTGGTGTTTTACTCTTTGTCTTCCACTGGGCAGTGAACAGCTGCACAGTAACTGTGTCATTGCTTCACGTGGGATCACCAGTTTGTGAGTTTAACTCTTTGGATATGTTTGCCAGTTGTTTCTGTTGAGAAAGCTTGTCTCTCAACAGCTGGGTGCCAAGTCTCACAGGGTTAATAATTTGATTCCTGGGAAAGTACACGACAGCTGCTGTTTTATGTGATAGCAAATGTGCAGCTGTTTTCCATTTAAGAGGTGTAAAGGCCTCATCTGACAGTTTCAGCGAGTCTGGGATCCTTCAAAATCCAGTATGTAAAACTGGCAGAATCAGGTCATCGCGAAATGCATCTCTCTGTTTGCCAACCTGGTAACATTAACAAACAATTTACTTTTTGCATTCTAATTTTGTCTTCTTTCCTTTCCCCTTTCTCCTGGTGATTCATGCTGGGGTATGGTCCCACGGGTACTGGTAGTGCCCTGCTACCTCATCCGACTGCTCATTCTTCATGTAGACAGGCCGATCCACACAGCGGGGGGGGGGGGGGGGGGGTAGAAATCCGTCTTGGCCAGTGGCACAAAACGGGCGGTAACACATCGGCCGCCCGTTACACGCCCTGCCCGATATTGACTTTGATGGAACTGAGTATCGGGCGGGTGTCTAACGGGCGCCAGAAGCGATACTGCCCGTTTCGCGCTCCATTTCTACCCCAATGTTCGTTTACCCGAAGATTGGCTGGATAGCAATCACGGGCAGGAAGCCTGGCTGTTTTTTTTCCCCTTTCCTAGTTCAATGGGCACTGAGGCCAATTGTAATGCTTGTACCATCTCCATCACCTCAGCCGAGATCAACTAGCAGCACAGGCCTGTGTGGATCTTCCCTGGACTGTACGGCTCCATATCACTCCAGGAGATGCTGAGCTGGAGGGACCACTTGAAGTAATTTATTTTCCTTAAATACTGACACAGGTGGTACACAAGTTTGCGAACATTCAGCCTCTGTGCACATTATGATCTGACATATCCTTGCGAGAATTGTCCCTTCTGTTTACACCACCAATGTCCAATACAAAAAGTGCAACAGCAATCTGGACCACGTTTGTTCCTTCTCTCTGTGTGAGTGTGGCAAAGCACGATAACATTGTTTGTAGTCCTTTCCACAATCCTTACAGGTTGACTTCAATAGATGGTTTTTATTCATTGTCAGAGCGTTGAGGTAAAGTCTGACCTTTGGAGCTTGGTGTTGACCTTTGGGAATGAGGGAATGATAGCATCAGTGAGTTGAACAATGTATTTATGGTAAGTACCAGTGTTAAGTGCACCTTTCGGTTGAAGCCTCCACATCCAATCATGAAGGAAGCATATGCAGGCTTCAAGTGCATCCAATCAATATACAGAAGTAATCGTGCATGAAAGGCAGTTTTGCACATAAATGTGCTCACTCATTGATGAGGTCACTTCCAAGGACTTTGTATTTCTGAATGATGGCCATTAAAATGTCTGGTGTTCAAAAAGAATTGCTCTCAGTGTTAGGAAATAGGGAATACTGACACTGACTTAATCAACTCATTCTGCTTCCTGATTGTTTTTATCTCTCCTTCAGTAATTAGCCCCTCAGAGTAAGGGAAGGTGAGAAGGGGGGACTGTCAGCATGAAGAGATATATTCCAGAATACTGGAAACTCAGGAAGGGCGCGTGAGGAATGACTAGGGTTTAGGGAGTGCTGGTGAGAGGGAAGGGGAAAAGAGGCACTTTAGAAAAGTTTGCAAAGCAACGATATTTAAAAACCTGCCAGGTGCGGTGGGGGATGGGGGGAGGAAATTTTATCCTGCCCCCCGCGCCCCCCCTCCATCCCTAGCCCAGTGGAAGCTGGGGTGCGGGGCAGTTAAAATGAAGTGGGGGAACTTAACCACTGATTTCCCGCCCCGATCTTGTTGACTGCAATTTTAAATTGCAGGCGGTAAGGACACCCACCTGAAGCAGGTGGGGTCCTTCTTTAAATATTTTGATCGGGCTCCAATGATCTCATCAGGGCTCGACTGCAATATTAACCTGAGGCCTGAGCTGGGGAGCAATGGCAGCTTTTTTGCTCGGCCAAAGCTGTTGGGAAGTTGATCTGGGGCCAGAAGAGATGCAGAAAGATACGTTTAAAAAAAATAATTCTAAGTTTCCTTGAGGGCCAGGAGGGTCGGGAGTGCTCCTTCGGGCCCCACAAGGAGACATTGGGCCTCCTCTGACTCGGGCTCTCCCCCCCTCTCCCTCAACAGTGATCCCTGCCAGACCCCCCTTCTGATCACTTACCTTAGTGTCAGAGGCCGTTCCTTCTGGTCCCTGGCCGCCCGTTTTTAATGGCTGGACAGCCGCCTCCTGTTGACTTCCCCGCCCTTTCGGTCAGGAAGTTGGCTGGCATATGCTAATGAGGCCTAGACCGTTAAAATTGTCTGGGCCGCCCTGCTGCAGCTCCCGGACAAGTCTGTCGCTCGTTGGGCCGCTTTCCCGCCCGGGACTTGAGGTCGATCCCCTGGAATCTGAATGCGTTGCACTTGACCTGACGTGGGAAGGGATATTATCTCCCGCTGAGTTGACCAAGAGTTAAGGTACGCTTGGCTGTAACTTCAACCTCTCTCTGTGTTGAATGTGTCACAATCATGTCAGGACTTGGATGTGCGGATAACACGGGTGCAAGTTAAACATTCCTCGTGCGCCACATGAATATTAAACGTTTTCTATTTGAGTGTTTGCACTCGACATCAACGTCCGAGACCCCAGTGACACTAATAGAGAGCGAAAAGGGAAGAATGGCATCATTGTCTGTGGGACGGGTATAATTACTTTACTAAAATGAAACAGGAAATGAATTCATTCCCAGTTAAATACCTGGTACTATATAATACATGTTTTGTTTGTGCTGACTTTATATCTGAATGTGTATCGTGTTCAATCTGTGTTTCTTCTTTTTCAGATAATGAAGGAGAGATGAGTAACAGCCAGGTGCCAAGGATGGTCCTCTTAATGCATCGATGGTACCTCCCATCCACTGAATTAGCAGGAAGGCTTCTGCTGATATATCCTTTCTGTCTTTTTTCAGATACGCTTGAATTATGAGCATTTGGGAAAAGCCAATGCTTGTATCACTCTACTTTGGTCACTCAGTCAATCATATCTGTGGATTGGCTACACCCCATCCATTCACACCCGACGTGAAATACCTTCCCATCTCTGAAGACACATGTGCGAGATGTGCTGAATCTTGCATGGCAGTAGCCCTGGACTTTGGTGACCAGTGTTGTCTTCTACACCGGGGAAATCAATGGGGGAAAAATTTGGTCGCTTTGCGCCTCCCGTTAGCGCCCTAAGAGGGAGAGAGAGAGAGAGAGAGAGAGACTTCTGGAGAGATTCAACACTGTGTAAAGGAGTTTTGGGTACTGAGCAGCACTTTACAGGTTCATTTGGATTTGACCTCCTTTGCATCGATTTAGAAGAGACTTAGGGGGGCTGCACTCTGAGCTCTTTCCCTGGGCCTCTCCATTGTTCTTTCCTGCAGAATTGATGTACAGGTCTCTCCAGGCCGAGATTCAAGGCTGCAATGAGCAGGGTGTGGATGGAGAGCAAGATCGACCCTCCCCTTTAAGAACTGGCCGGCGCCAGTGTGTCTGTGTTCCATTGCTGACTGACATCACATGAGCTTCGCCAGCACTCTGAGTTAGCGCCTCGCTCCTCAGTGTTAGCACCTTAGGAGAGGTGTGTAGCGCCTGATTTAGCGCTCCAATCACCTCCAGGGGTGACAGAAGCCAAGTTTGCAGTCGGAGGCGATAATTAGCACCAGGCGCTAAACTTTGCGCCCGGCCGATAATTGCGCCCCAAACGGGCTAATACCGAATTTCTCCCCCAATGTCTTTGACAATTTGACAGTATTAACAAATAACAACAATGGGAATTGAAGAGAGTTCAATCGCCCCTTAGTTCCCTATTACGGAACGTGTATTCCTATACTATTGCTTAAAGAACAGCAGGTGTCACTATCACAATCCTTCTTAAAATCAAACGAATATAAAAAATTATGATTAACTTTTTCATCTTTGAGATTTTTTTTCTTTGCCTATTTCCTTTTATTGTGAAGGAAAGTTAGGCAAAACCACTCAACCTAATCTCCGGGCAGTGGAGCCTCTGGGAGTTGAGGTTTAGCCGCTAAATATTATATTTTCGCCTCCAGCCTCCAATATGGCATAAAACCAGTCACGGAACAGGAAAATTTAAATAACCGCGGAGGCACTAACACTAGAGTGTGGGTAGATTTAAAAGATTAGTGCAAATCAGGTGGATGCACGCTCTTCAGCTTTGACTCATTAGATTTGATGATTGGTGCTCTGCTCAGACCCTGCTTCACATGGACCTAGAGGAGGGGTAATGATGAGTGTGAAGAATCAACAATGGGAGTTGATTAAAGATTCATCAGTGTTCAAATATAGCATTCTGAATGGGTAAGCATTCTAATTGATGGAGGGCAGTCGAGGGCCGATTGAGGCTTCCTATGAGAGATGCAGTAACTGATGAAGGGTGTCAACCAGCTGCCTACTTCAGCCACCTTGGTGGCAATGGAGAATTCACCGGGCCTGTTTGACTGACTACTTTACTTTAAAAAAAAAAATCTTTTTGCAGAAATCAAAATCACTTTGGCATTCAAACAGTTGCTGAAAGTGTGATAGTGGATTCCAGTTTCTCCTGTAAGAGAGGGTTGGGGAAAGTGGGTCTAGCGAAGGACCTGACTAGAAACTGTCTCAGCCTTAGATCAATCAGTACAGTATGGGACTGCTTCATTATAGCTTAAATATGAAAAAGATTGGAGAGTCCAAGTATTAACCATCATCGAACCAGTACCTAGACTGTTAAACAGCATGTGTGAGCAAAGTGTAAGGCTGGTTTCCTTGACCCTCTAACGTATCGGGAAGCCTGCGGTGAAGACTGCAATGAGTTTCGGTTCAAAATCTGCCACTTAATGAGGTAAGAAACTGAGATGAAGTCGTCTTTAATGAAAGAAAATAAAGAAAAAAGAACCATGGGAATAAATATTGGCGAAGTGCCATTGCAGCATGCATTAAAAAGCCTCTTTCATGAGGCTGAGATCGATGGCATTGTGTTCAGCCTCACGTGGGAGAGTAAGATATGTAGGTTACTATTTCCCAGTCTTCTTGGTTTTGCTGGAGTATAGCGAGGAAAGATCCTCAGTCGTGTGGCCATTATTCACGTGCAAGGCCAGGCAGTAAATATTGGTGGAATATTTGACATTGGGAACCAGCAGAGTCGAGCCCGATCCTGTCCTTGTACGCACACGTCCAGCAGGAGGTTGCTGCTCTACCCGCTGCTTAGGGACAATATTATCGAGCGATTTAGAATAGAAGAGAGTGGGCTTAACATCAGCTTCCCAAAAATACCATTGGATGAAGAAGAACACAGAGGGAGAAAGGAAAACTGAAGAAAGTAGATATTGCTGACGAAGAAGCAGAGTCGTGCACCGGTCTTTATCCATCGGAAGTTGTCTGTCCGGCAAAATGGGTAATGAGACAGAGGTGAAGAGATATATTGTTCCAACTACAATTGTTTTTGATTTGCTAGGAACTGGAGGGCAGATACATCATTGGATGGATTCAAGGAGTTAATGATTAGCCAGCACTTGTGAATGGAGCTGAAATTGGGACCTAGACAAAGACATAAAGCAAGAGATGAGTGCTTTTGCAAGGATGATCCTTGAGTATTACTTAGGGGGACAGTGTGATCAATATTAAAGCAATATTAAAGAGTGGCCTCATTCAGGGGGAATCAGCTGGGCAGGCCACAGAGCTTTTACCAGGTAGCAGAGCTCCTAAAAGTCCAGAGCACTCATCAAGGCTCCTCGCATCAATCCCATTGTCTACATCAATAGAAAAGGCTTCAGTTCAGTGAATGTTCCAATGGCGTCTGACCACCAAAAACAAGCCAATGCCCATTGAAGCACCCACAATGTCTTTATTGCATGCAGTTGTGAAAAACCGTCACTGCTGAGAGGATAGAGGTGCACTGCTGCACATTCCCAGACAGACCTTGCAGGGTGTTTAGCACTGTCACAAAAGATTTCATGAAGGTCTTTTTCTCATTGATCATCTCCCTTCTGAAGGCAATCATACAGTAGAGGCATAATGAATTGAAACCATTCTATCATAATGGCAAATGATATCTGGGATCATCCCTTAACAACCTTCATTGTATTAAAGCTAATAATAACATTCAAGAGTAAATAGTAATGATGGCTTATCTGGTATCATCCTGGGATCCATCCTAAGCAATCTGCTAAAGGGCTCGGCGTGGGGTCGGTGCCCATACGTCAGGTGAAGGCTGACCCAATGGTGGTTGTGGGGCTCATATCTCTTCTTCTTAGGCAGCCCCTCGGAACCGAGGATGACTTGCTTCCACATTAAAAATGAGTTCTCAGGTGACTGATGAGTCCAATGTGGGACCTACAGTCTCTGTCACAGGTGGGGCAGACGGTGGTTGAAGGGGCGGGTGGGTGGGGTGCTTGGGTTGACGTGCGCTCCTTCCGCTGTTTGCGCTTGGCTTCCGCTTGCTCCCGGCGAAGAGACTCGAGGTGTTCGGCGCCTTCCCGGATGCTTCTCCTCCACTTTGTGCGGTCTTGGGCTAGGGATTCCCAGGTGTCGGTGGGGATGTTGCACTTTTTCAAGGAGTCCCAACACTAACTCCCCAGCCCGGCCACCTTCCACTGGAATTTATGGCCTTGTGCACAAGACGCACACCACAGATGCCCTGTCTAGTGGTGCGGGTGTCTGCCGGGGGATTTAAATTAGGTGGCCTCTCTCTGACTCTGCATACTCGAACAGGGTCAGCTGCAGAGGTTACCTCGAGATTGCCGGCCCACTGATTTTCAGGGCACTTGCGCTAACCCTAAATCATTGGGAGTCCAGACCACAGTCACCTTCTACGCTGCTGGCCTCGTAAGTTCCCCAAGGAAGGCCGTCTGGCCGGGACTTGGAGTATATTGGTCCTACCCTATTTTACGGTCTTTCCAGCGCACTCCCAGTAGAGTTACAGAAGGGCTTCAGGCCCCTGGCATCTAACTAGAATATTGAATCTCCACAGGACACTTGCACACTGACTGGATGTAACACTCGCTCCTTTCCATGAAAAGAACAAAAAGCATGTTTCCATGCACAACAAATCTTATCGTGGGCATGACCTCACCCGTTAATTTCTTTGGGAATATCCCCAAAACTCCAAATATTCCTCCATTCTCACATCTCCATCCTGACTAGCTATTCTCTATTCCTCTGTTGCCCCCCAGCATAGAGTATTTAAGCATCTTTAGTCTCTACCTATCCCTCTAATGTCCAATCCTGTTCCTTTTGCAGTTCCTTTTTTGACGGGGTTAATCAGCACAGCACCAACTGTTTTTGCCAAGAATTTCTTCCACAAAATAATAAATTGGTTTCATAATGGTGACCCAATGTTTTGCCTTTCTCATCACTGCTACAATAAAGGGTGTTATTTCTGCTCCATTACTCCTGGAGTATGCTGGGAGCACATACCGTGAAATTGCGCACCTCTGGCCTGTGATTTTCCATCCATTAAGATGACCGGATGGAAAATCATGGGCTGGGAGGTGCAAGATTTCAAGATATGCTTCCCAATGTGCATGGAAAATCTCCTCTTGAGTGCCCCATGTTTTTGACTCCGATCTTGCAATCATTAGTTACGCCTGATGGGCCTGTTGGGTTCATGCTCTTCCGTTCAGTGCTGACCTTTATCTAGATTTCTTGCTGATAGGTTCAGAACGAGTTCAAATGGGGACAAATATGATCATTAGAAAGGTTCAGTTTGTCTAAATCGCAAAAATTAACAGGGAGTGAAAAATAAATGTATTAAACTTTTGATTGGAAATATATCGCCGATCCCTCATCGTCGCTGGGTCAAAATCCTAGAACTCCCTCCCTAACAGCACTGTGGGAGTACCTTCACCACACGGACTGCAGCGGTTCAAGAAGGCGGCTCACCACCACCTTCTCAAGGGCAGTTAGGGATGGGCAGTAAGACGCCCACATCCCATGAATGAATAAAAAAAAAACTTTGCTGTTAAAGGCAGAAAAGTTACCTGCTGTAAAGTGATCCTGTTTGAGATTAAGAGATCCTACGAACATACAAGATTGACGGGCAGGAAAAGACCAGCTGGTCCATCAAGCCTGCCTCACACACCATGACGGCTGGAGCATCTTCACTAGACACTTAATCCAGCCATGCAATCTCCTGGGAGAGGCAAAAAACAAAGAGCAAAAATCCAGGGCCAATAAGGGAAAAAATAGAATCATAGCAACATAAAATCTTACAGCACAAAGGAGGCCATTCGGCCTGTCGTGCCTGTGCCGGCTCTTTGTCCAATTTAGTCCCACACCACAGCTTTCTCCCCATAACCCTGCAAATTAGTCCTCTTCAAGTACATGTCCAACTGCCTTTTGAAAGTTCCTATGGAATCGGATTCCACCACCCTTTCAGGTAGTGCGTTCCAGATCTTAACAACCCTCTGTGTGAAGAAATTTCTCCAATTTCCCCTCTAGTTCTTTTGCCAATTATTTTAAATCTATGACCTCTGGTTACCGACCCACTTGCCAGAGGAAACAGTTTCTCCCTTCTTGCTCTATCAAAACCCCTCATAATGTTGAACATCTCTATTAAATCTCCCCTTAACCTTCTCTGCTGTAAGGAGAACAATCCCAGCTTCTCCAATCTCTCCACATAACTGAAGTTTCTCATCCCTGGTATCACCCTGCTAAACCTCCTCTGTACCCCCACCAGGACCTTGACCTCCTTCCTGAAGTGTAGTGCCCAGAATTTAGGAAAACATTATCTGGAAAATTCCTCTCTGATCTCCTTGGGCGATCGAAACCAGCTCAGGAGATCACATGGACCCAGTGTTCTCTATAAAGTGTTATTTATATGATGTGATATCTTGTCAAACCAAAGCTTGTAACAACCTCTCCTTATGCACGCGGATGTACAGGTACTGGATTTCTGAATTCCCCGCTGAGTTTAACTTGGATCTAGGTTTGGTTCGTCTGACGGAGGAGTTTCGGGAACTGGCCAGCCAGCTGGGATGTGAAGAACACAGTAAACTCATTGACATCTCCAGCATGTAAGAAAGCCTCTTTACTTTATGAGCTTTAATACCCGACAGTCAGCACAGACGGCTGGCACTGATTGAAGGAGCTATCTTTTGTATATTAAGAGCGATAAATCATTTTTATTTAAAAAAAAAACAAGATCAGTGCGTATGTTTAGAATGTTTCCCTATATCACAACAGTGACTACCCTTCAAAAAAGTACTTCTTTGTGTATAAAGCGCTTTGGGGCATCCTGAGGTGAGTGTTTCTCTCTTTCTCCTTTTTTCCATACTTAAATTCTGTGGTTTATAGTTTCTAGAGTCTCTGTGGTGTAGCGGGGATTGCTGTTAAACAAGGGCCCTTGAGTACATCATTTAATTGAAGTGAAATTGGTGGGATTCATTTAATTTAATTTAAATTAATTAATTAAAGGGTAAGTCATGGCAGGAGAGCTCTGCCCCGTGATATGCTCCTCCTGCTATACGTGGGAAATCAGGGACACTTCCTGTGTCCCTGACGACCATGTGTGCGGGAAGTATATCCAGCTGCAGCTACTGATGGACCGCATTGCGGCGCTGGAGCTACGGATGGATGCATATTGGAGCATTCGCGATGCTGAGAACATCGTGGATAGCACGTTTAGCGAGTTGGTCACACCGCAGGTAAAGGGTGTACAGGCAGGAAGTGAATGGGTGACCACCAGGCAGAGTAAGAGGTGCAGGCAGGTAGTGCAGGGGTCCCCTGTGGCCATCCCCCTCACAAACAGATATACCACTTTGGATGCTGTTGGGGGGGATGACTTATCAGGGGAAGGCAGCAGCAGCCAACTTCCTGGCACCATGGGTGGCTCTGCTGCACAGGCTGGGAGGAAAAAGTGTGGAAGAGCTATAGTGATAGGGGATTCAATTGTAAGGGGAATAGATAGGCGTTTCTGCGGCCGCAAACGAGACTCCAGGATGGTATGTTGCCTCCCTGGTGCAAGGGTCAAGGACGTCTCAGAGCGGCTACAGACATTTTGGAGGGGGAGGGCGAACAGCCAGTTGTCGTGGTGCACATAGGCATCAACGATATAGGTAAAAAATGGGATGAGGTCCTAAAAGCAGAATATAGGGAGTTAGGAGGTAAATTAAAAAATAGGACCTCAAAGGTAGTAATCTCAGGATTGCTACCAGTGCCACGTGCTAGTCAGAGTAGAAATAGGAGGATATTTCAGATGAATACGTGGCTAGAGGAATGGTGCAAGGGGGAGGGATTCAAATTCCTTGGACATTGGAACCGGTTCTGGGGGAGGTGGGACCAGTACAAACGGGACGGTCTGCACCTGGGCAGGGCCGGGACCGATGTCCGAGGGGGGAGTGTTTGCTAGTGCTGTTGGGGAGGGTTTAAACTAAAGTGGCAGGGGGTTGGGAACCAGAGCAGGGAGACAGAGGAAAGGGAAACAAGGATAAAAGCAAAAGACAGGAAGGAGAAAAACAAAAGTAGAAGGCAAAGAACTCAACGGTTTAAATTAAACATGGTCACAGTAAATAATAATTCATATAGGTCTGAGAGCATTAAAAAAACAAGCCTGAAGGCTTTGTGTCTTAATGCAAGGAGCATTCGGAACAAGGTGGATGAATTAGCTGCGTAAATAGAGGTAAATGAATACGATTTGATTGGGATTACAGAAACATGGCTCCAGGGTGGCCAAGGCTGGGAACTCAACTTCCAGGGTTATTCAATATTTAGGAAAGATAGGCAAAAAAGAAAGGGAGGTGGGGTAGCATTGCTGGTTAAAGAGGGGATTAACACAATTGAAAGGAAGGATATTAGCTCTGATGATACGGAATCTGTATGGGTAGAACTGAGAAATAACAAGGGACAGAAAACGTTAGTGGGAGTGGTATATAGACCTCCAAACAGTAATACGGAGGTTGGGGACGGCATTAAAAGGGAAATTAGAGAAGCATGCAGTAAGGGCACAGCAGTCATCATGGGTGACTTTAATTTACATATAGATTGGGCTAACCAGATTAGTAAAAATACTGTGGAGGAGGAATTCCTAGAATGTTTATGGGATGGTTTTCTGGAACAATGTGCGAGGAACCAACCAGAGATCAGGCCATCTTAGACTGGGTATTATGTAACGAGAAAGGATTAATTAGCAATCTTGTTGTACGAGGCCCCTTGGGTCAGAGTGATCATAATATGATAGAATTCTTCATTAGGATGGAGAATGAAGTAGTTGAATCAGAGACTAGGGTCCTGAATTTAAATAAAGGAAACTACGATGGTATGAGGCGCGAATTGGGTAGGATTGATTGGGGAATGTCACTCAAAGGGTTGACAGTGGATAGGCAATGGCAAACATTCAAAGACTGCATGGATGAACTACAGAATTTGTTCATCCCAGTGTGGCATAAGAATAAAACAAAAAGGGTGACTCAACCGTGGCTAACAAGGGAAATTAGGGATAGCATAAGATCCAAGGAGATGGCATATAAATTGGCCAGAAAAAGCGGTAACCCTGAGGATTGGGAGCAGTTTAGGATTCAACAAAGGAGGACAAAGGGATTAATTAAGAAGGGGAAAATAGAATATGAAAGTAAGTTTGCTGGGAACATAAAAACTGACTGTAAGAGCTTTTATAGATATGTGAAGAGAAAAAGATTAGTGAAATCAAGTGTAGGTCCCTTGCAGTCAGAAGCGGGGGAAGTTATAATGGGGAACAAAGAAATGGCTGACCAATTAAATGCATATTTTGGTTCTGTCTTCACAAAGGAGGACACAAATAACCTCCCAGAGATGTTGGAGAACATACGGTCTGATGAAAGGGAGGAACTGAAAGAAATCAGCATTTGCAGGGAAATGGTGTTAGGGAAATTGACGGGATTGCAGGCCGATAAATCCCCAGGGCCTGATAATTTACATCCTAGGGTACTTAAGGAAGTGGCCCTAGAAATAGTAGATGCATTGCTGATCATCTTCCAACATTCGATGGAATCTGGAACTGTACCCATGGATTGGAGGGTAGCTAATGTTACCCCACTATTCAAAAAGGGTGGTAGAGAGAAAGCGGGGAATTACAGACCGGTAAGCCTGACATCGGTAGTGGGGAAAATGCTAGAGTCCATTATAAAGGATGTAATAGCTGAGCACTTGAAAAACAGTGACAGGATCGGACAAAGTCAACATGGATTTACAAAAGGTAAATCGTGCTTGACTAATCTACTGGAATTTTTTGAGGATGTAACTGGGAAAATAGATAAGGGAGAACCAGTAGATGTGGTGTATTTGGACTTTCAAAAGGCTTTCGATAAGGTCCTGCATAAGAGATTAGCGTGTAAAGTTAAGGCACATGGGATTGGAGGCAAGGTATTGACTTGGATAGAGAACTGGTTGGCGGACAGAAAGCAGAGAGTAGGAATTAATGGGTCTTTTTCCGAGTGGCAAGCAGTGACTAGTGGGGTACCGCAGGGATCGGTCCTTGGACCCCAGCTATTCACAATATACATTAATGATCTGGATAAGGGAACTAAATGTAATATCTCCAAGTTTGCAGATGACACAAAGCTGGGTGGGAGTGTGTGCTGTGAGGAGGATACCGAGAAACTCCAGGATGATTTGGACAGGTTGGGTGAGTGGGCAGAAGCGTGGCAGATGCAATATAACGTGGATAAATGCGAGGTTATCCACTTTGGTGTCAAAAACAGAAAGGCAGACTATTATCTGAATGGCAATAGATTGGGAGAAGGGGAAATGCAACGAGACCTGGGTGTCCTTGTGCACCAGTTGCTGAAGGTAAGCATGCAGGTGCAGCAGGCGGTGAAGTAGGCAAATGGTATGTTGGCCTTCATAGCGAAAGGGTTTGAGTATAGGAACAGGGATGTCCTGCTGCAGTTGTACAGGGCCTTGGTGAGACCATACCTTGAGTACTGTGTGCAGTTTTGGTCGCCTTTTCTGAGGAAGGATGTTCTTGCCATGGAAGGAGTTCAGCGAAGATTCACAAGGCTGATACCTGGGATGGCAGGAATGCCATATGAGGAGAGATTGGGTCGATTGGGCTTATACTCGCTGGAGTATAGAAGAATGAGAGGGGATCTCATCGAAACATATAAAATTCTGACAGGTCTGGACAAACTAGATGCAGGAAGAATGTTCGCGATGGTCGGAGAGTCCAGAACCAGGGGTCATAATCTAAGGATAAGGGGTAAGCCATTTAGGACAGAAATGAGCAAGAATTTCTTCACCCAGAGAGTGGTGAACCTGTGGAATTCTCTACCACAGAAGGTAGTTGAGGCCAAGTCATTAAATATATTCAAGAATGAGTTAGATATATTTCTTAAAGCTAAAGGTATCAAGGG
Organism: Squalus acanthias; assembly: GCA_030390025.1. Classification (NCBI taxonomy): domain Eukaryota; kingdom Metazoa; phylum Chordata; class Chondrichthyes; order Squaliformes; family Squalidae; genus Squalus; species Squalus acanthias. Next base: position 16,178,317 of record CM059436.1, on the reverse strand, counting down.
ATATGGGGAGAAGGCAGGTACAGGGTACTGAGTTTGGATGATCAGCCATGATCTCATCGAATGGCGGAGCAGGCTCGAGGGGCCGAATGGCCTACTCCTGCTCCTATCTTCTATGTTTCTATGTTTCTATGTTTCTTGCGGTGCCCACCTGCTGTCATTGTGATTGCAAAGTCTTTCTGACATCTATTTATCTGGGGTGTAATATTCTAATTTATTGAAGTATCCGTTTAGTACAAGGTCTTAGGACAAGTGTTGGGGAACATTTGCAAAAGTATGTGTGCACTGGGGATTTTACCAAGTTTATAGCAGGTAAAAATAAAATAAAAATGTTTTGCATTTATATAGCGCCTTTCATGACTTCAGAATGTCCCAAAGCAGCTTACAGCCAATTAAGTACTTTTGAAGTGTATGTCACTGTTACAATGTCAGAGAAATGGCAGCCAATTTGTGCTCCCACAAACAGCAAAGAAATAAGTGACCAGATCATCTATTTCAGGTGTTGGTTGAGTGACAAATGTTGGCCAGAACAGCAGGAGAATCCTCCTGTTCTTCTTCGAATTGTACTCATCTGCAAGGCGGTGCCTCCGTCAGTGCAGCACTCCCTCAGTACTGCACGGAGGTGCCAGCTTAATTATACGTTTGAGTCTCTGGAGTGGGGCTTGAACCCATGACCTTCTGACTCAGGCAAGAGTGCTACTACCATTGAGCCAAGGCTGACACCTCTGTAGTAAAACCTTCTATTCTTATTAAAAATGTAAACAGAAAATGCTGGAAATACTCAGCAGGTCAAGCAGCATCTGTGGAGAGAGAAAGAATTAGGGGGAGAAATTCGGTTGCTTAGCGCCTCCCGTTAGCACCTCCGGGGGGCTCTAGGAACTTAGCGCCCGAGCGCAGCAATTTTAGCGCCGCTCGCGAAATTGACCAGACATTTTGCGGTAGTGCTAAACACTACCGCCATGATCTCCTGCGCCCGCAAGTCAAGGGTGCAACGCCCCGGTAGTGCCCCAGACCAGATATTGAGTCGCGTCCCCTGCCTTAGCGCCTGCTGCTAGGAACGACAGGTAGAGGGGAACGTTTTCATGTCGGGAAGGGGCTGGGGAAACTCTATTCAAAGGCGGGCGCTTCCTGCCTTTTCTTGACGGCAAAATTTTTGATTTTAACACTGTCCCAAGGAGTTTTGGCCCTCAGCACCACTTTGGAGGTTCCTAAGCGCCGCGCTCTTTCCCTGGGCCTATCCATTAGTGCTTCCAACACAATTGCTTTTGTGGTCTCTCCAGGCCAAGATTCAAGGCTGCAATGAGCAGGGTGTGGCTGGCCAGCAAGATGGCCCCTCCCCTCTAAGAACTGTATGGTGCCAGTCATAGAAACATAGAAACATAGAAGATAGGAGCAGGAGTAGGCCATTCGGCCCCTCTAGCCTGCTTCGCCATTCAATGCGATCATGGCTGATCATTCAAATTCAGAACCCTGTCCCTGCTTTCTCCCCATATCCCTTGATCCCTTTAGCCTTAAGAAATATATCCAACTCCTTCTTGAATATATTTAATGAATTGGCCTCTACTGCCTTCTGAGGTAGAGAATTCCACAGATTCACCACTCTCTGGGTGAAGAAATTCCTCCTAATTTCTGTCCTAAATGGCTTACCCCTTATCCTTAGACTGTGACCCCTGGTTCTGGACTCCCCGACCATCAGGAACATCCTTCCTGCATCTAGTCTGTCCAGTCCTTTCAGAATTTTATAAGTTTCAATGAGATCCCCTCTTATTCTTCTAAACTCCAGCGAGTATAAGCCCAATTGATCCAATCACTCTTCATACATCATTCCTGCCATCCCAGGTATCAGCCTGGTGAATCTTCGCTGAACTCCTTCCATGGCAAGAACCTCCTTCCTCAGATAAGGCGACCAAAACTGCACACAATACTCAAGGTGTGGTCTCACCAAGGCCTTGTACAACTGCAGCAGGACATCCTTGTTCCTGTACTCAAACCCTCTCGCTACGAAGGCCAACATACCATTTGCCTTCTTAACCGCTTGCTGCACCTGCATGCTTACCTTCAGTGACTGGTGCACAAGGACACCCAGGTCTCGTTGCACTTCCCCTTCTCCCAATCTATTGCCATTCAGATAATAATCTGCCTTCCTGTCTGTCTGGCTTCCATGGTAATTGGCATCGCCTGAGCTTCGGTAGCGTTCTGAGGTAGCGCCTTCCTCCCTGGCGTTAGCGCCTTAAGAGAGGTGTGTATCACCTGATTTAACGCTCAAATCACCTCCAGGGGCGATAGAGGCGAATTTTGCAGTCGGAGGCGATAATTAGCGCCGGGCGATATTAGCGCCCCAAAATGGGCGATACCGAATTTTTCCCCCTTAATGTTTCAAATTTTAACTCTGTTTCTAGCAGCTGCAGTATTTTGCTTTTACTCTCCCTATTTTTATTGACAATTATCTAATTTAATGTGCTGATGCGACACTATGTGAAGTTCACATTTCTGATCTTAACCAATCTCATTAATACGACTATTACTTTTCAAACAGTCCGTCCTACGACTGGATGAGACGTGTAACTCAACGTAAAAAAGTCTCCAAGAAGAAGGGGAAAGCTTCTCTGTTATTCGATCACTTGGAGCCGCTGGAGCTGGCAGAGCACCTTTCCTTCCTGGAGTACAAATCCTTTCGCCGGATATCGGTCAGTGATCCTCAGTTTCAGAGAGTTGGATTTGCTGTATCTCAATGTCTGCTTTTCAAATTTCATCTCCCCCCTTCCCCTTCCCCATGTTCTCCTGCTTCCTCGGGGGGGTTGCCTGTAAAGTTTACAAACCTGCCCCAAATGTATAATGTATTCATTTAGGCGGTTGATGGCACTGGTCCTTTCTGTTTGGAAAACCGAAGCACTTTCCTCATTGTAAACTGGTGCACAAGAGGTTTCCGATTCTCAAGTGACTGCAAGAAAATGTCATCCATCTACAGACACAGCATTGGGGAACATTTCCTCTCTTACCCATTTGTGCCAAAAATCACAAACATGAGTGTAAAGAACACACTCCACAAACAGCAAACAGAGGAAGTCTGATCCCGTAGTTCCAACTCATTATATATGGTAACTGTGGTGCATGATGGGCCAAATGATTCTATGATGTGATAATACAGATTTTAAATTCCATTTTATACAGAGCTGTGCTCTTTAAAAAAAAAACACAGCTCTGTATAAAACTGAATTTAAAATCTGTATTATCATATCATCGAATCATTTGGCCCATCATTGCCTGTCCCTCTTTGAAAGAGCTACCAATTAGGCCCACTCCCCTCGCTCTTTCCCCATAACACTGCAAATTTTTCCTTTTCAAGTATCTATCCAATTCCCTTTTGAAAGTTACTATTGAATCTGCTTCACCACCCTTTCAGGCAGTGCATTTTAGATCATAACAACAGGCTGAGTAAAAAAAAAATTCTCCTCATCTTCCCCCTGGCTTTTTTGCCAATTATCTTAATTCTGTGTCCTCTGGTTACCAACCCTCCTGCCAGTGGAAACAGTTTCTCCCTATCTACTCTATCAAAACACCACATAATTTTGAACACCTCTATTAAATCTCTCATCAACCTTCTCTGCTCCAAGGAGAACAATCCCAGCTTCTCTAGTCTCTCCACATAACTGAAACCCCTCATCCCAATCTGTATTACTCTTGCGAAGTGTCACTCCCAAAATGTCTTTGATGAGCGCTCTGCATATAAAATCAAACATAATTGAGCAGTGTTAAAGAAACCTCCTCCATTCAATGGCTGAAAGAGTTGCTGGGTAACTGTCTCCCAAGCATGTACCTTTGCCTGGTTGAAGGTGTGTCGGATTGGCCCACTTTAGCTTGCCATACTATCCTTTGTTACTGAAGTGCCTGGTCTTTGCTTGGCAGCCCCTTCTAATGGCCTGACCATGATCAGGAACTTGCTGCATGGGGAATCACAGATCTGAACTGCACCCTGCTGTTCATAAGCTGTGCCAGCAGTTCACTCAGCATGCAAATATTTTCATTTGGGGAGGGGGGTTAAAACCTGCTCTATTAAATATAATGCATTTGAGTTACAAAGAATTTACAGCACAGAAATAGGCCCAATTGGTCTATGCTGGTGTTGATGCTCCACATGTGCCTCCTCCCTCCCTACTTCATCTGACCCTATCAGCATAACCTTCTATTCCTTTCTCCCTCAACGGGTAGCTGTGAAAATTTCTGGGACACCATCTTAGTCCTCTTTCAACCCCTTCACCTCACCCAAAACAAATTGCAAACAAAAGGGTTGGGTGGGCATTCTATCCCTTCACCTGCTCTAGAACTGACTGCCAAATAGTGTTGCAGCTGACAGGCACGGAGTGGTAGGGCATGGGTTGTATCCACATTTCCCCGAATGGTGAGCTGACAGCGTCAGTTCTGGAGGGGGCTGCATAGAGGCAGAACACTTCTTCAGAGGGAGTGAGAAAGCCAGAGGGTGAGCCAACCTGGTCTCTTTGTTGGACCTCCTACCAGCTGTACGCAGAGCAGCATTGCTAGAAGCTCGGGAGTGGATTGTCTGCATCAACCTTGAGGCTAGAGAACAATATGTGGTACAAAAGAAGGGCGGGGGCTAAAAATAGGTGGGATTATCATAAAATGCAGAAAATAAATACCTTTAAACACCTGCAAACTTTAAAAAAAAAAGGTCAATTTGCATTTAATATTAATTTTAGAGCTTAAATCTTAACCTTCTATATTTATATTGACTTTGTAAAGGATCTAATCAGTATAACATTGCTCAAAGATCCTGTGATTGCATGGTATGGAGTCCCACTGGTGTAAAACTAACAACCCTCATTTAGTACACAAGGCACATCACACTGAGATGATGGACAATGTACATGTTCTGCTGGGTCAGCGTGACGTGTAAATGACTGAAGAGCACTCGGTCCTTTCTTATGGTGAAACGTCACTGCTGACCATGTCATATGACAGGAAGAAATGGCAGAGTACAATCAGTGAGCGACGATAGCTTTAGAGCACGGAACGTTTTGATGTCTCAAGTAACATCTACAACTCTTAAGTGTTTTCTTTTCCCCTGAGGCAACAAGTGCAGCTTAAATTTACTCTGGACACAGACTGCAAGTGGGCCTGTTGAAGTCTGCACCACAATCGGGCCAGGTTGGCAGTGTTTAGACCCATAACTAGCTGGTTTTACCCAGTCTAATGATCCCAGACTGATCTTACCGCTCTGTTCACGAGCAGAGGGAATGACATCAGCATTGCAACTTATGCTGTATTAACACAATCGAGTAAATACACTTTGTTATGTTATGCTGTGGAAAATTAATCGTTTCCACAAATTAGAGCAGGTGACCAAGCTTTTGGTCACCTGCCCTAATTTCTCCTTATGTGGCTCGGTGTCAAATTTTTTTTGTCTTTTAATACCCCTGTGCAGCGCCTTGGGACGTTTTACTACGTTGAAGGCGCTATATAAATACAAGCTGTTGTTGTTGTTGTTGTACTGTTCCAACCCAGACCTGAATCTGACCAGACAGGCATTTATTTATAAATTGGCAAACCAAAGGAGAAGGGAAAAGGCTGGTAGTACAGGGCCTCAATCGTCAATCAAAAAATAACAGCAAAGCCAAGCTTTGGCAGATTGGTAAGAAGAATTGAAAAGACCCCTGACCTTTAATTAACCCTTGAAATGGCGATCTCTCCCAGTTTACAGATTATCAGAGTTACGTTACACATCGCTGCCTAATGGATAATCCAACCCTTGAGAGATCGATCGCTCTGTTTAATGGTATTTCCCAGTGGCTCCAGTTGATGGTTCTTAGCAAGCAGACACCTGTGCAAAGGGCAGAGGTCATCACCAAGTTCATTAATGTGGCTCAGGTGAGTAATACTAACAAAAATTCTTGTGGTTGTATTGGTTACACAATTTCCATAGTGTGTCTGCTTGTGTGTCTCACTCAGCGTTCATCTGACTGTTTGGAAGTATGTGAGTGGTGCACAGAAACCACAGGCAATAGTTAAGGCAGGGATCGTTGTATTTTTAAGGGAAGAGCTGATAAACATTTAGGATGATGCAGGGCAATAGGTAGAGCAAGGTACGGGGATTAGTTTTGGATTGCGCCAGCGAAGAGCTGGCACAGACACGATGGGCCGAATAGTCTTCTTCAGGGCTGTAAACTTCTATGGTTCTAGTGGTGATTTTCCTATCTGTGGGAAAGCAGTTAGCCTCCACTCTCCATCTCATTCTGATGGTACAATTGAGATTGAAAATTGATCATGCAAGGAAGTAGTGTGGGCCTCAAAAAATGTTCTGAAAACCAATTGCCCTCTCGACAATTTTTCCATAGTCCAGACTCCAGAACTGTTGTACAGTTAAAGCCAGGGTTACATTAAGATATTACGACTTGAGACTTACAAAAAATAATCCTGTCCAGTATGACCCAACAACTTTAGCATAGTGAAACCTCACAAGGGACTTTACAAAAGAGGAGGCGATGGACACTGAGCAAGAGCTGGGAGAAGAAGGTTGGAGGAAGTGACCAAAGATATGGCTAAAGAGATAAGTTTTGAGAGGTTTCTGATGGTGGGGAGAGATGGAGCAAGGCTGAGGGGTTTAGGAAACAAATTTGAGAGAGGAGCAAAACAGATGAATACTCTCCACTTGCCTGGATGAGTGTGTACCATCTACAAGATGCACTGCAGCAACTCACCAAGCCTTCTTCGGCAGCACCTCCCAAACCCGCGACCTCTTCCACCTAGAAGGACAAGGGCAGCAGGCACATGGGAACACCACCACCTCCAAGTTCCCCTCCAAGTCACACACCATCCTGACTTGGAAGTATATCACCGATCCTTCATCGTCGTTGGGTCAAAATCCTGGAACTCCCTCCCTAACAACACTGTGGGAGTACCTTCACCACACAGACTGCAGCGGTTCAAGAAGGCTGCTCACCACCACCTTCTCAAGGGCAACTAGGGATGGGCAATAAATGCTGGCCTTGCCAGCGACGCTCACATCCCATGAAAGAATTTTAAAAATGCCTCTGCCACCCATGGTGTAGAGGAGGGATGCACAGGGTCCAGACTCTCAAGAGTGCAGGGTGTAGGCTGTGACAGGGCTGGAGGGGATTGCAGAGGTAAGATGGGCTGAATCTTTGGAGGGATTTGTAAGTGAGGATGAAGATTTTGAATTCAGTGCACTGGGGAGCCAGAGGAGGTCAGCAACAACCTGGGTGCTCAGTGAGCAGGATTGAATAGGGATAGGATGCAAGTGGTAGAGTCTGATTTGGAGTTTTATCAGCTCAAGAGGCCAGCTAACAACAACAACTTGTATTTATATAGCGCCTTTAACATAGTAAAACATTCCAAGGTGCTTCACAGGGGCTTTTTAAAACAAAATTTGACACCGAGCCACACGAGAAGATATTAGGGCAGGTGACCAAAAGCTTTTTCAAAGAGGTAGGTTTTAAGGAGCGTCTTAAAGGAGGAGAGAGAGGTAGAGAGGCGGAGAGGTTTAGGGAGGGAATTCCAGAGCGTAGGGCTTTGGCAGCTGACGGCATGGCCGCCAATGGTTGAGCGATTCAAATCACGATGCTCAAGAGGCCAGAATTAGAACCAGCTAAGTGGAAATGTTGATGCTGGAGGCGGAAAGGTGTCTCTCAGCAGAGGCAGGGGTGAGGTAGGGATGGAGGTGGAAATGGGCTGTCTTATTGATGGACTGAATGTGAGGTTTGAAGTTCACCTTGGCTTTGAGCAGGGCACTGAGGTTGCTTTCAGTCCAATCCAGTACCTCACACTCTTGTTAGCCTTGAATCAGTGACTGCACCAATATAGTGACCTTAGTTCTCTCCTGTTGTTGGTCTATGCTTGTGGTAAATGCACCTCGTATTTTGGCTAAATAATCTTTAGTGATCCTCCGGTTGCTTTCCCCATTCCCATAACGTTTGGTGTTCTTTTGGCAAATGTGTTTCAGATAATTTAAACTTCACACCTACCAAAGGAACTGGGTGATCCTGTGGGGTAGAACACTGCCCTTACCTTTGGGACTTGGGGCTAATTCCAGCCTGGACAGGTGGGATGAATGCTTCGTTTCTAGTGACTTTTAGAGAGCAAGGGTGTCTCGATTACATTCCTAAGGCATGTCTGCCTATTACAGTTTGTTTTTTCCCCAGCATTTCCTCTTATGTTCACAGCTAGACGACAGTTTCTATGATCAGATGAAGTCCCTTTGGAACTGAAACCCGTGTCCTTATTCACGACTGTGCACTGGTTAGTCTGCTCAAGATAAACAGTTAACCCTTAATTGCTATAATCTGCTTACTGGGGTACTTAAAACATTCTCCTGTCAACCTCAAAGGCAGAAAATAACTTGCTGCCAGAATAAATTGTACAGGTTAAATTGTACACCATTGACCAGAAACTTAACTGGACCAGCCACATAAATACTGTGGCAACAAGAGCAGGTCAGAGACTGGGTATTCTGCGGCGAGTGTCTCACCTCCTGACTCCCCAATGCCTTTCCACCATCTACAAGGCACAAGTAAGGAGTGTGATGGAATACTCTCCACTTGCCTGGATGAGTGCAGCTCCAACAACACTCAAGAAGCTCGACACCATCCAGGACAAAGCAGCCCACTTGATTGGCACCCCATCCACCACCTTATACATTCACTCCCTCTACCACCAGCGTACCGTGGCTGCAGTGTGTACCATCTACAAGATGCACTGCAGCAACTCACCAAGGCTTCTTCGACAGCACCTTCCAAACCTGCAGGCACATGGTGTTCCCATGCGCCTGCTGACCTCTTCCACCTAGAAGGACAAGGCAGCAGGCGCATGGGAACACCACCACCTCCATGTTCCCCTCCAAGTCACACACCATCCTGACTTAGAAGTATATCGCCGATCCTTCATCCTCGCTGGGTCAAAATACTGGAACTCCCTCCCTAACAGCACTCTGGGAGTACCCTCACCACACAGACTGCAGCGGTTCAAGAAGGTGGCTCACCACCACCGTCTCAAGGGCAGGTGGAAGGGGTATCAGTGGGAGTTCATTTTGGTGGTGGTGATCATAATTCAGTTAGATTTAACGTAGTTATGGAAAAGGACAAAGATAGACCAGGAGTGAAAGTTCTCAATTGGGGAAAGGCCAATTTTACTAAGCTGAGATGTGATTTAGCAAAGGTGGACTGGAAACAGCTACTTGAAGGTAAATCAGAGCAGTGGGAGGCATTCAAGGAGGAGATAGTGAGGGTCCAGAACAAATATGTTCCCACAAAGAAAACGGGTGGGACTCACAAATCAAGGGCCATACAGGGTAGGATAAGGTAAAAAAGGAAAGCTTATGTCAGATGCTGAGAGCTAAATACTGCAGAAAGCCTAGAGGAGTATAGAAAGTGTTGGGGTGAAATTAAAAAGGAAATTAGGAAAGCAAAGAGAGAGCATGAAAGAATATTTGGCAAGTAAAATCAAGGAAAACCCAAAGATGTTTTATAAATACATAAAGAGCAAGAGGATAACTAAGGAAAGAGTAGGGCCTATTAGAGACTAAAAAGGTAACCAGTGTGTGGAGGCGGAGGACACGGATATGGCTCTTAATGAATACTTTGCGTCTGTCTTCACTAAAGAGAGGGACGATGCAGACATTGTAGTTAAGGAGGAGGAGTGTGAAATATTAAATGAGATAAACATAGTGAGAGAGGAAGTATTAAGGAGTTTAACTTCTTTGAAAGTAGATGAATCGCCAGGTCCAGATGAAATGTATCCCAGGCTGTTAAGAGAAGTAAAGGAGGAAATAGCGGAGGCTCTGACCATCATTATTCAGTCCTCTCTGGCTACAGGTGTGGTGCCAGGGGATTGGAGGATTGCTAACGTTGCACTGTTGTTTAAAAAGGGAGAAAGGGATAGACCGAATAATTACAGGCCAGTCAGCCTAACCTTGGTGGTGGGAAAATTATTGGAAAACATTTTGAGGGACAGTATTAAGATTCATTTAGAAAGACACAAATTAATTAGGGACAGTCAGCATGGATTTGTTAAGGGAAAAATCGTGTCTAACTAACTTGATTGAATTTTTTGAGGAGGTAACAAGGAGGATCGATGAGGGTAGCGCATTTGATGTAGTCTACATGGATTTTAGCAAGGTTTTTGACAAGGTCCCACATGGCAGACTGGTCAGAAAAGTAAAAGCTCATGGGATCCAAGGGAAATTGGCAAGTTGGATCCAAAATTGGCTCAGTGGCAGGAAGCAAAGGGTAATGGTCGACGGATGTTTTTGTGACTGGAAGGCTGTTTCCAGTGGGGTTCCGCAGGGCTCAGTACTAGTTCCCTTGCTTTTTGTGGTATATATCAATGATTTAGACTTCAATGCAGGGGGTATGATTAAGAAGTTTGCAGGTGATACAAAAATTGGCCATGTGGTTGATAGTGAGGAAGAAAGCTGTAGACTGCAGGAAGATATCAATGGACTGGTCAGATGAGCAGAAAAGTGGCAAATGCAATTCAATCTGGAGAAGTGTGATGTAATGCAATTAGGGAGGGCTAACAAGGCAAGGGAATACACAATAAATGGTAGGATACTGAGAAGTGTAGAGGAACAGAGGGACCTTGGAGTGCATGTCCACAGATCCCTGAAGGTAGCAGGACAGGTAGATAAGGTGGTTAAGCAGGCATACGGGATACCATCCTTTATTAGCCGAGGCACAGAATATAAGAGCCGGGAGGTTATGCTTCAACTGTATAAAACACTAGTTAGGCCGCAGCTAGAGTACTTCGTGCAGTTCTGGTCACCACATTACAGGAAAGATGTGATTGCACTAGAGAGGGTGCAGAGGAGATTTACGAGGATGTTGCCAGGACTGGAGAATTTTAGCTATGAGGAAAGATTGGATAGGCTGAGGTGGTTTTCTTTGGAACAGAGGAGGCTGAGGGGAGACTTGATTGAGGTGTATAAAATTATGAGGGGCCCAGATAGAGTGGATAGGAAGGACCTATTTCCTTTAGCAGAGAAGTCAATAACCAGGGGGCATAGATTTAAAGTAATTGGTAGAAGGTTTAGAGTTGAGGAGAACTTTTTTCACCCAGAGGGTGGTGGGGGTCTGGAACTCACTGCCTGAAAGGGTGGTAGAGGCAGAAACCCTCATCACATTTAAAAACCTCATCACATTAAAAATCTACTTGGATATGCACTTGGAAGTGCCGTAACCTACAAGGCTATGGACCAAGAACTGGAAACTGGGATTAGGCCGGATAGCTCTTTTTCATCCGGCACAGACACGATGGGCCGAATGGCCTCCTTCTGTGCCGTTAATTTCTATGATTATATGATTCTATGAACTGAGGATTCTGGGTAGCCAAATAGTATATTTGTTTTTGACACCTGACAGAATTGGAGAACACAACCCTGTCTGTGTGGTTGGAATGGAATAGTCAACCAGCTGAGAGAGGTGCAGGAGGAAGCAGTGTGCTCGCTCTCGAAGGATGCGAGCCTGGGGTGACAGTGGGTAGCTGTGGAGAAATGATGGGTGGGAAGAGGGATCAAAGGATCCTGAAGAAGGCGGGGGATGAAAGGTGGTATGGCTTGGTGAGAGGAAGGGGAGAAGAAAGGAGAGCAAGGTCAAGGAAGGAGCTCAAAGGAAAAATGGGAGTAATGGGCCATGGTCTGCATGCGAGTGGATACGGAGGGAAACCTGAGGTACATGAACATGACAAGAGATCTAGCTGAAGCAGGAAAGCGTCTTAGGATAAGGACAGGGAACAGAGGAGACAATCAGTCCAAAATCCAAGGGCCAGGAATCAGTGGTGGACTGAGGTCCAGTTGTAGCAATCTGCTCAATCAATCTGCCCACCTCGTCTGATCTCGTGAAGGAAAGTTTTGCATATTTTCAACCTGATTCCCAAAGGCAATTCAATAAAACTCCAGAATAAATCTATCCATCATCACATCACTGATGTTCAACCCTGCTCAGTTGCTTTCTTCAGATGACCTTTTCATGGTGCCAGCTGCACGAGAACCATTGTGTTCCCTGGGGGGTATTTGAATAGCTGCATATGTATTCCTGTAACTTTCAATCCCATACGTAACAAAGTACTTATCTATCTCTTCAGAGAATCTTAACTTTACGTTTTAGTGAATAAAGAAAGGCAAAATTATAGACTGAAAGATACATTCCTGCAGCAAGTGGTTGTTGAAATGCCTGGAGTAAAGTTGCCCCAACATAAACAGGGCAGAAAGGGGGCGGAAGTCCTGCGGCATTTTCCCAGGCATTGGCCCCCTCGCAAATCCAAGGGACAGGGTCATTTAATATTCAGGCTGGGCGGTGCAACCTGTGAAGGCCCAACAGAGATGCCGGCCCCAATAAAGCGCCACAATCGGAGTGGCACTCTGCCGCTCTGAGGGAGGGAGCCCAAGGCCCTCATCCAGCAAAGAAGTAGGTTACAAAACATGCCCTTTACAATGGCCGGGAATTTCCTCCGAGCTGCTATTAATTTTACTGTATTGATATCCGATGAGACGTAGGATTGAGGGTTAACAAGATATTAAACAGCATTGAGAGTTATGGAGATAGTAAGCAGCATTGAGGTTTATGGAGATATTAAATAGCATTGAGGGTTATGGAGATATTAAATAGCATTGAGGTTTATGGAGATATTAAATAGCATTGAGGGTTATGGAGATATTAAATAGCATTGAGGGTTATGGAGATATTAAATAGCATTGAGGTTTATGGAGATATTAAATAGCATTGAGGTTTATGGAGATATTAAATAGCATTGAGGGTTATGGAGATATTAAATAGCATTGAGGGTTATGGGGATATTAAATAGCATTGAGGGTTATGGAGATATTAAATAGCATTGAGGGTTATGGGGATATTAAATAGCATTGAGGGTTATGGGGATATTAAATAGCATTGAGGGTTATGGAGATATTAAACTGCTTTAAGGGTTATGGAGATATTAAACAGCTTTGAGGGTTATGGGGATATTAAACTGCTTTGAGGGTTATGGGGATATTAAATAGCTTTGAGGGTTATGGAGATATTAAATAGCATTGAGGGTTATGGAGATATTAAATAGCATTGAGGGTTATGGAGATATTAAACTGCTTTAAGGGTTATGGAGATATTAAACAGCTTTGAGGGTTATGGAGATATTAAACTGCTTTGAGGGTTATGGAGATATTAAACTGCTTTGAGGGTTATGGGGATATTAAACTGCTTTGAGGGTTATGGAGATATTAAACTGCTTTGTTTGTTTTGTCAGGGGCGGTGAGGGAGCTTTGTGTTCCATAAAGTCAGAAATCAACAAGTAGTGGTAGGGAAGAAAGAGTCCATGATGGAATAATCTGTTTTTGTTAGAACAGAGGACCTTATGGGTGATTTTATAGAGGTGTTTAAAATTATGAAGGGATGGAACACAGTAGATAGAAGTACAGTAGACTGTTTTCAGAAATATATGGGTCGAGAACAAGGGGACATAGATATAAGGTTCAGGACAGAGAGCAGGAGAAATGTTTTAACAGAGATAAAGTTGTGAGGATTTGGAATGCACTAACAGAGTTACAGATTGAAACAATGACCATGACAACATTGAAGAATAGATTAGATAGGTGGTTGAAGAAAAGGTAGATAAAAGATTATAGGAACAAGGTGAGTACTTGGGATTAGGACTACTTCCCGTATGGAAGATAAACCCTAACATGGACGGGTTGGGTCCAACACCCTGTTTGCATGTAGTAATTTCTATGTAATATATGGGCCTAGAAATTCGGGTGGTTTGTGCCACCCGTTACCACCATGAAATGGCGGTGAAACGGTGGCTGGCGCTCTTCCGCCAGCTGGTGGTGGGTACTGCAGCGGCCGTCGTTTTCGGCCGGTCGGCAGCGCTGCCCTTACCTGCTATCGGCGAGAGTATTTTAATGAGGTGGAGCGTGATGTCCATCAGCGTGCAGCGCCGAGTTGACGCCAGCTCATCCATTTTGGAGTTCACCGCTCACATTGCCGCCCATGCTAAATCACGCCAGTATTTGTTGCCGCTATAAGGTCTTTCAGCGGTGTTAATGGCCAGGAGGAGTCTGGCAAGACTTATTGGGATGGACGCCGGAACTTCAAATGCCTCCTTTGCCAAGGTTCTTCTTTCAAACTTTCATTTTTTGCCCATCAGTGGCCGGGGGGCGGCGGTGGGGCAGAGGTGTGGGCGGAGCTAGCATTTTCTGGCAGCTTTCTGGGAGGCCTACAGTGTTTGTGGGTCAGTAAATCAATGGGTGAACTCCATTGCAACGATTGACAATGATCTGTGATAAGATAATTTTTACCTGCATTCATGTCATAAAGAAACAAAAAATCGATAAACAGCTAATATTTTTGGAGCACGCACGGGAACTGTTCGGGTCGCTCCATTCTTCCCCATTCCCCTACACTGCGAGCAGGAGACGAAGGCGACCTTTGGTCTCCTTCTGAGATTAGCGCTGCAAAGAGCACGCTACACTAGAAAATCACCGCCACGCTGATGATAATGAGCAGGCAGTACCAAAATGCCGGTGCGGCCTGCGCTCTCTCAGTCAGCGGCTGTCAGGATGGTGTGTGACTTGGAGGGGAACTTGGAGGTGGTGGTGTGCTGCTGCCCTTGTCCTTCTAGGTGGAAGAGGTCGCGGGTTCGGGAGGTGCTGTCGAAGAAGCCTTGGCGAGTTGCTGCAGTGCATCTTGTAGATGGTACACACTGCAGCCACGGTACGCTGGTGGTGGAGGGAGTGAATGTTTAAGGTGGTGGATGGGATGTCAATCAAGCAGGCTGCTTTGTCCTGGATGGTGTCGAGCTTCTTGAGTGTTGTTGGAGCTGCACTCATCCAGGCAAGTGGAGAGTATTCCATCACACTTCTGACTTGTGCCTTGTAGATGGTGGAAAGGCTTTGGGGAGTAAGGAGGTGAGACACTCGCCGCAGAATACCCAGCCTCTGACCTGCTCTTGTAGCCACAGTATTTATGTGGCTGGTCCAGTTAAGTTTCTGGTCAATGATGACCCCCAGGATGTTGGTGGTGGGGGATTCGGCGATGGTAATGCCGTTGAATGTCAAGGGGAGGTGGTTAGACTCTCGCTTGTTGGAGATAGTCATGATTATCCTTGGCCGCCAATGTTACTGGCAGGTTTCCAGTGTGTCCCAATTTCTAGGCCCATACACTCTAGATGGAGTAGACTCGATGGATGGAATGGTCTTTTCTTACTTTCTATGTACTTCGCTCCTCTTTTTTTGGGATTTCAATACATCAAGGTGTTAATATTGTGGCTTATTATGAGAACAGGCAACAAGCAGCTAATATAGAACAGGGAGAATTAAAGTGCCTTCTGTGCTCATTACAGCTTCTGTTTAAAAATATGATATTAGAACCTAAATGGAATACGTAATAATTTAAGAGTGGGAAATTTATCTGGTTATCTTTGTTGCGGGGTGCTAAGGGGTTAGCGCCAGGATGCAGCGAATGCAGCAACGCCCGCCAACTTTAGTGCTGGTTGGCGCCTGGGCCTCTAGCGCCTCACAGATCGTGACGTCAGAAAGTGTGCAGCGCCCTGTTATCGCCCCGATGGAAAATTGGCTCTCGCCCCCTGCTGTATCGCCTCGCGCTGACAACGCCAGCAAGAGGAGGCGTTGTGAACTCGGCTGGCCGCTTCGGGAGCGGTAATTAAAGGGAATGCTTTTCAGCCAGCACAACCTTTATTATTTGCAGCAGTCTGGTGCCTGCGCAAAGTTTTTAATGTCTCATTGGTGCAAGATGTCCAGGCCCTCCACTTTCTGAGAGTGTTTGGGGCTGTAATGGCAGTCGCCCAGGTCGCCTTGCAAAACAGAACTGAAGACGACCAGCTTGTGCAGCACCATTGGCCCTTTCCTTTAAACGAGGGAAGCAGCCTCTGTGATGAAAGAGTGCCCTTTACAATGCGCTGGAAATTGTTCAGCGCTCTGCCACTACCGCCCCGCTCTCGGACTTTAATAAAACGCCCTCAGAGAAGTGGTTAGCGCTTGATTTAGTGCTCCACTTCCCTCTTGGAGCGCTAAAACTGAATTTCGCGGGAGGCGAGAATAATTAGCGCCAGCTGCTAATTTTTCGACTTTTAAAGTTTTAGCGCCCCAGACGGGGCTATACCGAATTTCTCCCCCTCTATTATGTGGCAGTCTGTGGATACGATTGGATGGGGAATGTTGTGACTTCTTATGTGACCTTTAAATATGTGTCTGTGACTGAACGGTCAGTGGAGTATTCCTTTATTTATTTGTGTGTACTTTTTGCTCTTGGTCATTTCCTCTGTTTTTTCCTTCGGTTTGTGCTGTGTTACATTGCAGGAAACCAGTCAGAAGTAAGGAAATGGGAAGAAGTGACACAGATAGGGGATGAGTAATATATGTCTGAACGATCGGGATCTAAAGTCACAAAATAATAGCTTTCCTGGTAGAGGAGGGGCTAGGTGGAAGAGCTTTGTTAGCCTGCCAAGGACAGCCTCCCTGAACCCCCAGTGAAATGAACGCCTGATTTAGGAAGGTAGCTTTCCAGAGCCCCAGGTAAATGAATGCCTCAGCCAGGTAGCCATTCTGACCTATCAGGCAAATGAATACATACATGGACTTCCAAAAGGCGTTTGATAAACTGCCACATAATAGGCTTGCCAGCAAAGCTGAAGCCCATGGAATAAAAGGGACAGTGGCAGCATGAAAGGCTGTTCCCACTAATTGATGGTACAAGGACTAGGAGGACACAGATTTAAGGTTTTGGGCAAGAGATACAGGGGGGATGTGAGGAAAAACCTTTTTACGCAGCGAGTGGTGAGGACCTGGAACTCGCTGCCGACGGAAGTGGTGGAAGCGGAGACACTCAATGTTTTCAAGGGGAGACTGGATTGGCACTTGAGAGAAATAAACTTGCAGGGCTACGGGGATAGAGCGGGGGAATGGGACTGACTGGATTGCTCTACAGAGAGCCGGCACGGACTCGATGGGCCAAATGGCCTCCTTCTGTGCCGTTATGACTCTATGGGCTCGATTTTGCCGGCTAACTTTTCCTAAGCGGACCAGGTCATTGAACCTGTTCCTGCACTGCACCCAGGTTCGAGTGCACATGGATCTGGAGCTCACCTCCTGAGCAATTTGCAGCCAGGCTGCTTTGGTTTGCTGTGGTGGCTTCTTCCGCCCAGAGGATGGGAAGAGTGCCTCCTTGTACCCTCTGACTCCCTCCACAAGAGCATGGAGGGAGTCATCATCAAATCGGGGAGAGGCCTTGGCCCTTGAGGTAGTCATGGCAGCAGTTGTCAGAAGGAAATCCAGCAGCAAATAATGAGGCTGCTTGGGCCCCTTAAATGCAGCTGGCTCACAGACATCAGCAGAGGCGAGTTCCAGACCCAAAACATGAATTGGCCCGGGGAGCACACACGCAGGGACTCAATTGCCCAATTAGGGCAAAATCACAAATTTTTATCGGCTGAAAGTGGCGGCGGGATCAGAACCCACCGACCACCTGACCCGCACCCAACCCGCCACCAATGGGAAAATCGCGGCCTCGGATTCTATCGGGGTGATTTTCTCAATGGGGAACTTTTGGAGGCGGGACTCCCACTTGTCAGGTTTCAGTCCCGCCTCCGTCAACTTCTGGCCAACCCACACTATTTTCCCTTGATTGACCTTGTCATCTGCAAACGTATGACGTTTCATCTGTCAAAAATTTTTGACAGATGAATTGTTATCGTTTGACAGCTCTGTGCAGCTGTCAAACACTGACATTCTCTGTAGTTTGATGAGGTCTTGAATTCAAGACCTCATCAAACTTCTTTCTTTTACAGAAATGTGATGTTGTTGCATCTGAGAATGCAACGGCCATCTCTCATCTGCAACGCGGAGGTCCGAGACTCTCCGCATACACACCGACTGAAGCCTGCAGGAAGAAACAAAGGTAAGTACAATTTTACTAACACTTTGCACTTACCTCAGATACTCACCTCTCCACACTTGCACCCATCATTTACCTTCACACCACACCTTTGCACCCCCGACCCCCGCAGACCCACTACTCACCTCGCTGACCTGGCGGGTTTCGGAGCCTTCAGGAAGCCCGCACTTGTGAAGGCAAAAAAGGGGACAATCCTATTTTCTGCCTGCTAACTAGGAAGATTGAGAGGTCGCACAACACCAGGTTATAGTCCAACAGTTTTATTTGAAATTTCAAATAAAACTGTTGGACTATAACCTGGTGTTGTGCGACCTCTCAATTTTGTCCACCCCAGTCCAACACCGGCATCTCCGCATCATGACAACTAGGAAGATGGCATGGGAGCGGGTTGGGCACCCGCCCCCAAATTCTGCCATGTTCCCGGCAGTCCCGCCTCCATACCCACCTCCCCAGGGCTGGCAAAATCAGCCCCTATGTATACGAAATTGGCTAAGTGACAGGAAACAGAGAGTAGTTGTGAACGGTTGTTTTTTGGACTGGAGGAAGGTACACAGTGGTGTTCTGCAGGGGTCGGTACTCGGACCACTGCTTTTCCTGATATATATTAATGACTTGGACTTGGGTGTACAGGGCACAATTTCAAAATTTGCAGATGACATGAAATTTGGAAATATAGTGAACAGTGAGGAGGATAGTGATAGACTTCAGGAAGACATAAACAGGCTGGTGAAATGGGCGGACACGTGGCAGATGAAATTTAACGCAGAAAAGTGCAAAGTGATACATTTTGGTAGGAAGAACGAGGAAAGGCAATATAAACTAAAGGGTACAATCCTAAAGGGGGTGCATGAACAGAGAGACCTGGGGGTATGTGTACACAAATCGTTGAAGGTGGCAGGGCAGGCTGAGAAAGTGGTTAAAAAAGATTACGGGATCCTGGGCTTCATAAATAGAGGCGTGGGGCTGGATTTTGTGAATGGAGGTGAGTTGGAGGTGGGACAGCTGCTTGTCGTGTCAATGTCCCGCCTCCATCCTCGTCTGACCAACCAGAGGGATTTTCCCCTGATTGAGCTTGTTAAGCCCGCCCTGTGGGCTCAGCAGGCCAATTAGGGAAGAAGTCACTGACAGAGCACGTCAACGTCAGACGTGCTATCTGTCAAGACTTCTTGAAAGAAGAAATGTCAGCGCTTGACAGCTCTATGAAGCTGTCAAACACTGGCATTCTCTTTAGTTTGATGAGTCCTTGTGTTCAGGACTCATCAAACCTTTCAAATCTGTAAATTTCACATGGCTGTTGTTACGGAGGTTCCAACAGCCAGTCTGTGAAATTGACAAGGAGGATGTCGGCTCTCCCGATCCACCGCGGCTGAAGGCTGTAGGAAGAAAACAAGGCAAGTGAACACTTTTTAAAACTTATCACTCACCTTGCATACTTACCACTCCACACTTGCACCCATCACTCACCTCTACACCTTACTTCCAGGTGCCTCCGAACACCGCAGACCTCCTCCACGTCTCCTCCAACCCGGCGGGGTTCTCCGAGGTCGGGAAGCCTTCACCTGTGAAGGTAAAATGGCACTAATCCTTTTTTCTGCCTGTTAACTACCTGTTAACAGGCAGTTAAAAGGATTAAATGCCTTTCCCGCCTCCAGGAGACGGGACCCGAAGCTGCACATCTTCCCGCTCCTGGCAAAAGGGCACGGAGGCGGGATGGGGGCAGCTTTTCCATCCGCCCCCACTTTCTCTGAATTTACCGGCTGTCCCGCCTCCTCGGGGCTTGGAAAATCCAGCCCATAGAGTACAAAAGCAAGGAAGTTATGATGAACTTTTATAAAACACTAGTTCGGTCTCAACTGGCGTATGGTGTCCAATTCTGGGCACTGCACTTTAGGAAGGATGTGAAGGCCTAAGAGAGGGTGCAGAAAAGATTTACAAGAATGGTTCCAGGGATGAGGGACTTCAGTTACGTGGATAAGCTGGATAGACTAGAGAAGCTGGGGTTGTTCTCCTTCGAGCAGAGAAGGTTGAGAGGAGATTTGATAGAGGTGTTCAAAATCATGATGTGTCTAGACAGAGTAGATAAAGAGATACTGTTCCCATTGGCGGAAGGGTCAAGAACCAGAGGACACAGATTTAAAGTGATTGGCAAAAGAACCAAAGGCGACATGAGGAAAAAAAAATGTATGCAGCGAATGGTTAGGATCTGGAATGCATTGCCTGAAAGGGTGGTGGAGGCAGACTCAATTGTGGCTTTCAAAAGGTAATTGGATAAGTATCTGAAGGAAAAAAATTTGCAGGGTTACAGGGAAAGGGCAGGGGAGTGGGACTAGCTGAAGTGCTCTTGCTGGAACGGGCTCAACGGGTCGAATGGCCTCCTTCTGAGCTGTAACCATTCTATGATTCTATGAATAGCCTCAATAACCCATTAGTAAATACATGCTTTGGAAGGGCAGCTGCTTTAAATCATAAAGGAAGTCAATGCCCAAAACAGATGGTTTACTCGGTGTCCTGGTGGAAATGGAAGCGTTAGACAGCCCATGTTACTTTCTAATTACTATAGCGCATCACCAAGTTATTGACATTCCTATCTTGACTGGGAGTCCTGATGCAAAGCATTATAAGTCCCAGATTGACATCCCAGGTTGGAAGCTTGATGTTTATCTATAAAATCTGATGTGCACACTGTGATACTCAAAAAAGTGAACCTGACCAGGAAGTGTGTGAGGACTTCTGTAACTTCTGTAGAGATGCTGCAACACAAAGAGCTGTTGTGATAACAGGGGCAGTGTGGAGTCATGCAAATTGTTTGCTCTCAGTTAGCTGGCTGTGTACATGCCAACATAGGAAGCTACCAAAAAG
Source organism: Squalus acanthias (assembly GCA_030390025.1). Taxonomy (NCBI): domain Eukaryota; kingdom Metazoa; phylum Chordata; class Chondrichthyes; order Squaliformes; family Squalidae; genus Squalus; species Squalus acanthias. The sequence continues at coordinate 16,157,531 of CM059436.1, read as the reverse complement.
TAACCAACAGCTTCAAAAAAAAAAGCTAACAACCCACCGAAAAAAGCTGTGGGCTCCAAATATACATTTAATGACACGTGAAGACAAGGGCCCAGAAATTGATCTCGCTCTGTTCCCGCGGGGGTAAGCCTTTCCCGCGATGTCTCACCTCGCTTATGCTTTTTCTGATCCAGCTCGCACGAAATTGATGTTCCAGACATCAGCTGTGCTGGGCTTGCGTATCCCAGCGGCGCAGTTAATTCGTGCGAGCTGTGGGATCACGTGACTCAGTTAGAGCCAATGGCAGCACACCATCTTCCATTCATAAGTCTCACAGCATAGCTGAGAGACTTATGAATCTTACACCCCCCCAAAATAACAGCTAAACCTCAATTAAATTTAAAAAAAAACCCATCACATTAATAAAATAAGTATAGTTAATTAAATTAACCATTTTAAATAAAAAATTAAATTTTTGAAAAAATTTTAAATCTTTTAAAAAGTTATAAAAATAAACTTACCTGTCTTTAAAGTCTATAAAAAAGATATACCTGTAAAAAAAAATTCAAAAAAATACTTAATTCACTACTTACCTTCTTAAAAGCGGGTCTTACTCCTCCTTTTTACATTTCCTAAATCTTCAGTACTTACCTGCGCGTCCAAAGCATGAAGTGCACAGCGTGCGCGCAGCCTGTAGCGCGCACGCGATGCACTCCGGCCCCGCCCCCTTTTCGGAAGAGCAATTGCCGGTTTTCAGCGCATGCGCAGGGCATGCAGAAAACCGGCAATTGGAGTGGGAATACGCGAGAGTATGCAGTGCGTACTCTCGCGCACCGGGATCAATTTTCGGCCCAAGGAGTTAGACTGAAAGTGCAGTGGGTCGTAGGCTTGTCATACCTTAACTTGCAGCTACACCCTTATTATAGAATCATCGAATGACACAGCACAGAAGGGGACAATTTGGCCCACCGTGCCTGCGCCGGCTTTGATTACTTTTATTGTAGTACACAAAGGTGGAGTTTGGAGCAGTGGTGGATTTAAAGTAATTATCGCATTGCTGTTTGTGGGAGCTTGCTGTGCGCAGGTTAGCTGCCGTGCTTCCTACATTACAACAATGTCTACACTTCAAAAAGCACTTCATTGGCTGTAACATCACCTGCTGGGTGTCCCCAGGCAGCTCGCGGTGAAGAGGCTTGGAATTTCGGGCCGCTACGCAAGGCCGCACTTAGACCTGGTTTTCCAGAACGCTTCGGGCAGCCCAATTTTGCAATGGGGGCCTCAAACAGGCGTTGGCCCCTTATTTCCTGTGCAAAGGGCCTTAACGCCTGTTTCACACGGGCTCTGGGTGCCTGCTTTTACGCCTGTACCAATAACGAGCGTGCGCTTCCTGCCCACCATATCGGAGGCTGAGGCGCTCGCTTAGAGCCTGAAGAACGGGGAATGGTACCATCGGATTGCTAAGCCAGCCTGTGTACACAGTGATGTGACTTACTGCCTTTTCACTAAACGCAATAGAGTGGCTTTTTTCCCCACAGAATCTTGATCTCTTTGAAAAAGGGGACACTGAATTGTGGTATCAGCTCAACAAATCCTGAAAAAAAATACTCCAGAGCACGAACCCATTTTCATGAAAGTCTTGGCGTTGTATCTTCTTGTTGGCAGGTGGTCGGGTTTACTGCTGCTTTTTCTCAGTGTCAGTGGCGAAGGAGCTGTTTAAATAAATCACTCTGATGGCCCCCTAGCCGTGCTGTAATTTTCTAAATTGGATTTGCTGCCTCAACTAGTTTATTGCCAATTGTATAATTGTAAGCCTTGTTGGTATCTGACAAGTTCATTTACAAAACAAGCAAAGATAACCAAGTTGTGAGAAAGTTTTACTCTGATAGATTTTCAGCCTGTCATGCCATTAGTGCCTGTGTGCTTGTTATCACCCCATACTGCTTTCTTAATGAATTCCACAGCCACCTCCATCAACACTTTTTGTTTTGGGGAGACTTCTATGACCTTTGTTCCCTTTTTCGAGTTGATAACTTATCACTACTTTGTGGCTTAATCAGAATGTGACCAAAGAACTAGGTTATGCGAGGGTTATTCAATCAGTGGTTCGCCCCAGTTCTCTCGTCCGACCATCACCTCAGCAATCCCGAGTGCTGCTCTGTGTCAGGCGAGTCCACAAAGCAACAGAACGTGAAAGATTTGATAAGCAGTGAGCACCAGCGATATAACATCTCAACAATCTGGAGGGAGGGCTGATTGGAATATAATTCTGGAGTACCATTTGTTGAAAGGAATATTGTAACAAACAAACTTGTGGTTTAGTTCAGAAAATAAAGGCAGAGATAGAGGGCTGGATTTTCATGGGGCCGTTGAGGTGGGATTGGAGGTGTGCGGGGGGTTAAAATTGCAGAAACTGGCGGGTGGGCCCAATCCCGCCTCCATGCAATTTTGATGAAATCGTGTCTACTGGTCCCGTCTCCGTCCCACCTCCAAGAGGCGGGAGAGGCCATTAATGCCCTTAACAAGCCCTAAATTGGCTCTGTAATGCCATTTTGATAGTTTTTTTGCTAGTTTAACCCTTTTCCACGTGAAGCACGCCTGATCGGAAACACTGCCAGTGAAACCTGGCGGGAGCACAAGTGGATTGCTGACTATCAGCTGCAGCTCAACCTTTAAATAGGAGATTTGATCAGCCATCATTTGCAGGTGGCAGGACTTTGTTGTCACAGGTCTGGGGGAACTTTTAGAAGGCATAACCACAGCTCTGGAAGTTTGGAGCCTGACACCCATCTGCAGTGTGACCTCCTGGGAACCCCCTCTCGCTACCCTCATTGAGCACTTCCTCAACTGAGGCATATACCAGAAGCATGGGAGCCATTTATTTCCTTTCCACCTGGGCATCCGATGAGGACGAAGACCAGCCGCGGCACCAGCAGAACCATGAACAACAGCAGCACCAACAGCAGCAGCAACAACAGGAGCGCCAAACTGCTGCTCACCCGCCTGAAGCTGTACAGGCCAGAAGGGGCCAGCGCATGGAAGGCTGTCGGCGCAGGAGATACCCCCCAAGCAGGGTCTACAGACACAGGGTCAGCTACCTCAACATGTCTGAGCAGCAGTGCCAAAGGCGGCTCCGACTTTCGCGAGAGGTAGTGGGTGACATCTGCGCAATGCTGCAACAAGACCTGGAGCCCAGAGGACCAGGTGGACACCCCTTACCAGTGGCTGTCAAAGTCACCACTGCACTCAACTTTTTTGCCTCAGGCTCATTCTAGGGATCAGCAGCAGACATCAGCGGCATCTCCCAGGCGACCGCACACACCTGCATCACGCAGGTAACCGATGCCCTCTTTGCCATCGCACACAATCACATCCATTTCACCAAGGATCGAGCAAGTGTCACGGCACGTGCGGTTGGATTAGCTAATCTGGCAGGCTTTCCAAGGGTGCAGCGTGTCGTTGACTGCACACATGTGGCCCTTAAGGCACCCCATCGCAATCCAGGTATTTTTGTCAACCGCAAGGGCTTCCACTCCCTCAACGTTCAGCTGGTGTGTGACCACAACAAGGAAATTTTGCATGTTTGTGCCAAGTACCCTGGCAGTTGCCATGACTCTTTCATACTGCGCCAGTCTAGTGTGCCTCCGCTATTCAGTCCGCCAGACCAACTTAACGGATGGCTACTTGGAGACAAGGGCTATCCGCTGAATACGTGGCTAATGACGTCATTGAGGAGCCCATCCAATGCAGCTGAGGAGAGCTACAACTCCAGCCACATTTCCACCAGAGCCATAATCGAGCAAACCATCGGTATGCTGAAGATGCGCTTCAGATGCCTGGATAGATCAGGTGGAGCCCTGCAATACTCAGCAGCCAGGGTCTCCAGAATCATCGTGGTTTGCTGTGCACTTCACAACATGGCACAGCATCGTGGCTTGCAGATGCCAGAGGACCAAGTGGCTCCTCACATAGCCTCCTCAGATGAGGAGGTGGAGGAGGAGGAGGAGAGAGAGAACGAACATCTTGCAGAGGCCCCTCAACCAGCGGCAGCATTACGCGAGACCATAGCTGCCCGGAATGCAAGGGATGCACTCATCTTGGCCAGATTTGCTTAGCCTAGACAATCAAGCACTTTTGCCTCGCAGCTTCTTACCAGAGCTACGACAATGGCCCAGACCCAGCGGATCCCTAACAATTTGACAACCACACTGACAATTGCAAGTTATCCTAAGGCCTCATTGTGGAAGTCCCATTAGTGAAATGACAGATGCCACAACTGCAGCTGTAGCCATCAGAGTTTTTATTTACACTTAACATCTGATGGCTTTTTTACATTAAACATCAAATTTCACCCAAGTGACTACCCTTGTGACTATTTGTGCAGTATCTTTCTCTTACACGTGCTCCTACGTGGTGCTTCCCCTGTGGCTTCAGCAGAGGTGGAGGCCCCCTGCTCAGTTTGTTGTTGCTCCTGTCTCGACACCTTTGGCGATCGTCCTCTGGAGTTGCGAACCTGCTGAGGGCTCAGCAACAGTCTGCTGCTCCTGTGGCTGGGCAGGGATTGAGACGCCGATCTCAGTTGGGTGCGGACTCTGGTGGGGCTCTGACCGAGGACTTGTCAGTGGCATGGAAGTGTGAGCGCTTGGAGAGGAGCCCCCGCCTCCTTGTTGTCTGCCACCAACATCCCTCTCATGGGTCAGGTCCACCTCAGCGCTTGCAAGTGGCTTGAGAGTACCTTGCTGCACATCAGGGGGGCCATGGGGACCCGTATCTGCACTGGCAGTGCTACTCAGAAGGACTTCCATGAAGATCTGGTTTCTCTGTTCAATAGATGTCCATCGCTCCTCCAGAGATGTCATTCTATTCAGAACACTCACCATGTTTTCTGCACTCTGGCGACTTATCACCTCCATGGAGGTTGCCATCCTTGCCATGGTGATGTGTTCATGCGCCAATAACTCCACAAAGGCTCTGCTCATGTTCACTATGGACTCCTCCATTCGCTCCACACTCGCAGCGACCCTGGAGACAAAACCTGTCAGAGACTCCTGCACCTGTTCCTGGAGTTCCAGCACCGCTGATCTTATGGATGGACCCAGAGGCAGAGGGTCGATATGCAGCTGAGCCGAGCTAGGACAGTCCTGCGCCCTCCGACTAGGACTCTCCACTGCTGTCCCTGTCTCCACCATCTGCTGATGCTCACTTGTGAGCTGTGATACACCAGGTGACAACACTACTCTATGTCCCGAGGGTCCCACCGAGGTGTGAGTCTCTGCGCTGGTGCTGGGTGCGCTGAATTCTGCTGACGCTGCGCCCTCAGAGGTTGCAGCTTCCTCTGAGGAGTCTGGATGCTCAGGCTGGTCCTCCTGGCTAGTGGGGACAGGTGCTTGCGATGGTCCTGTGGGGGAGTAAAGGAGAGTCAGAGATGTGATGCCAAGGTTACATGCACATTGCATATTGCAGATGATCATAAATCCATCTGTTAGAGCTTCAGATTCATTATCAGCAACTCATGCAATGTCAATGAGAGAGATGGAACACTATTCAGTCACCAGCTTGCTGTGATGCACCCGTCTGTCCGTCCCCCACTTGTGTATCGTCCTCCACTCCCACGATCTCCAGGACTGCATCCTCCCAGGGGGTGAGCTGGGCTAATGAAGGTGGCCCTCCTCCTGTCCTGGCTCTTTCCCTTTTATTGTGAGCTCTCTTTTCCTGCAATGAGGGAGACAAGTGGAGTTTGAGTGAGATTGAAGGGGTGAGTGTAGAGAGTCCATAGCATAGATGCTTAGGAGACAAAGATGGAGTGAGGTGGCAAGACCAAGGGCCCTCACTGTGTGTTGTAAGTTGTTTTCATAGCATGACAGTGATAGAGAGTGTGAGGGCTGCATAGTCGAATAGTAAGGTGAATGTGACCATAGAGGGAGAGGGAATGGGTAAGGGTGCATGGATGTCAGTGTCAAGTGGGATATGGAGGAAGAGGTTGCTAAAGCTGAGTGCTGGTGAGGAGAGGCAATGGGGATCAGATTGAGAGTGAAGGGAAAGTCATACTCACTTTTGCAGTGCGTAGAAGGTCATGAAACCTCTTCCTGCACTGAAGCCAGGTTCTGCGGGTGATGGATAAAGAGTTGACCTCCTGTGCGACCTGGACCCACACAGCCTTGGTCTGCTGGGGAGGCTTCTTCCTCCCTGTTGGCTCTTGCTCCCTCCACTAAAGCTTGCAGGGCAACGTCATCGAACCTGGGAGCAGACCTGGGTCTTTGGCTGGCCATTCCTCCTGCAGTTGCCTCTAAGATACAAGCCCAGAAGCTTGGCAGTCTGCAGAAGAAGCAAGGCTTGTTGCAGACCTTAAATGCAGCAGCAATGATGACGTCATCGGAGGCGACTTTCAGACTGGAATAACTCATTGGCCATGGGTTCCCACACGTTGGAACTCAATTGGCCAATTAAGTTAAAATCGCATCACTCTCCCACATCGATCTAGATTCGGGTGGGCAACACGAAAAGCGGATAACACGACCCCAACCCGCCCCAGTATCAAAATCCAGCCCAGAATGTCACAATATAATAGCTCTTTCAGTTTGACTTACAGCTACATGTTTAGAATGTTTTAAGGACACCAAATCGTGTATTGGTCATTATTTCTGGTTAAAGTGTGGCAGTGTATCTATCCTAGCAGCGTGATAGTCAGTATATTCGCCTTTATTAGCCGTGGCATAGAATATCATACAGATCTTCTCCTATACAACTCTCAACCAATACCCCTTGCAAAAGGGTTTCTTACTGTATACCGATAATACAGCCACCTCCAGCCAGAAAAGGAGAACAATTTGGCCGCGATTTTCTCGATCGATGCGGCTTGGGAGCGGGTCAGGTGGCTTCCGGGTTCCAGTCCCGCCCCCAACTACATCCGGCTCACAGACGTGATTTTGCATCAATTGGCCTTGTTAAGCCCATCCTGCGGGCTTGCCGGCCAATTAAGACGAAGCCGGTCAGATGACATCATTTGATGACGCGTCATCTGCCGGTTTTATTAAAGGGACCACGCACAATTTATGTTTGACAGCTGGTTTCTCAGTGTTTGACAGCATTGAGGTGCTGCAAACACTGACAATCACTGTACAAAGGTGAGCTCTTGCACCCAGGCTCTCCAGTGACTCTCTCCTTAGGCTAGAACAGATGGCAGCTGCAGGTGAGGTTACAGAAGCGATCTGTCACTGGTGAGAGAGGTTCTCCCAATGAGGTAGGACTACACATACAATTCAAAATTTGTTAACTACAGAAAAGTCTAAATGCATTAAAAATGAATTTCCCAACATTTTCTTACCTCTGAAACTCACCAGTGCACCATTGGATCCTTCACACCACTTCTGCAGCTGTCATCAACGCAGAAGCATTTCAGCAGACTCAACACGCCACACTTACCTGGCGTGGTGTCCGGACGTTGGGAAGCCCGAAGTACAAGTGTCAAAATTGAAAAAGAGCCTGTTAACTGCCTGTTAACAACCTTTAACAGGCAATTAAGTGGCTATAATCCTCTTCCCGCCACTAGGTGTTGGGTCCATGCGCAAATTGGGGACCTGACACTTGGGAAGATTGATTGGAGGCGGGTTGAGGGCGGGTTTCCTGCCCGCTGTCAATCTTTGCGATTTTGCCTGATGTCCCGCCTCTAAACCCAGCCCCTGAGCGCCGGCAAAATTCTGGCCCAGCAGTCATAAGATAGAATTGCACTCCCTTCCACAAACCTAAGCACTGTCTTTTAAATCCTAATTGTTAAAGGTCTGAAGAAGTCAACAGAACGAGGATGAAGATAACAACCATTTCAAACAAACTAAGCTGTTACTAGTCCCAGGATTCATGTTTAAACAATGAAATATTCAGATGGAATCTTCTATGCGAAGATTCTGGATCATTTGCTGGAGGGTCGTGTAGTGGTTATGTCACTGGACTAGTAATCCAGAGGCTTGGACTAACAACTCGGTGAATATGTGCTCACATCCCACCAGACCAGTTTGAGAAGAATTTGAATTCAGTTTTTTTTTAAGAAAAGCTCGTATCAGTGACCATGAGGCTGTAGGATTGTTGTAAAAACCCAACTAGTTCAGTAAAGTTATTTCGGGAAGGAAACCTGCCGTCCTTACCCATTCTGGCCTATATGTGAATCCAGAAATAGACCAGGAATAAAAATTCTAAATTGGGGAAAAGCAAATTTTGCTAAGCTCAGAGGGGATTTAGCCACAGTGGACTGGAAACAGCTACTTGAAGGTAAATCAGTGTCAGAGCAGTGGGAGGCATTCAAAGAGGAGATCCGGAGGGTTCAGACCAAACATGTGCCCTTAAAGAAAAAAGGTGGGACTAACAAATCTAGGGCGTATGACAGATACCATGGGCTAAATACTCCAGAATCTTTGGAGGAGTACAAAAAGTGCAGGGTGCAATTAAAAATGATATTAGGAAAGCAAAGAGAGAGCATGAAAAATTCTTGGCAAGTAAAATCAAGGAAAACCCAAAGATGTTTTATAAATATATTAAGAGTAAGAGGATAACTAAAGAAAGGGTAGGGCCTATAAGAGATCATGAGGGTAATCTGTGTGTGGAGGCGAGAGACGTCGGTAGGGTTCTTACTGAATACTTTGCGTCTGTTTTCACAAAGGAGAGGAGCGAAGCAGACATTGCTATCAGGGGGGATGAGTGTGAAATATTAGATGAAATAAACATAGTGAGAGAGGAAGTATTAAGGGGTTTAGCAGCTTTAAAAGTGGATAAATCCCCAGACCTGGATGAAATGTATCCCAGGCTGTTAAGCGAAGCAAAAGAGGAAGTAGCAGAGGCCCTGACCATCATTTTTCAATCCTCTCTGGCTTCAGGTGTGGTGCCGGAGGACTGGAGGGCTGCTAATGTGGTACCCTTGTTTAAAAAGGGAGAAAAGGATAGACCGAGTAATTACAGGCCAGTCAGCCTAATCTCGGTGGTGGGAAAATTATTGGAAAGAATTCTGAAGGACAGGATAAATCTTCATTTAGAAAGACATGGATTAATCAAGGATAGTCAGCACGGATTTGTTAAGGGAAGGTTGTGTCTGACAAACTTGATTGAATTTTTTGAGGAGGTAACAAGGAGGGTAGATGAGGGTAGTGTGTTTGATGTAGTGTATATGGACTTTAGCAAGGCTTTTGATAAGGTTCCACATGGCAGACTGGTCACGAAGTTAAAAGCCCATGGGATCCAGGGCAAAGTGTCAAGTTGGATTCAAAACTGGCTCAGAGACAGGAAGCAGAGGGTAATGGTTGATGGGTGTTTTTGTGACTGGAAGGCTGTTTCCACTGGGGTTCCGCAGGGCTCAGTACTAGGTCCCTTGCTTTTTGTGGTATATATCAATGATCTTGACTTGAATATAGGGGGTATGATTAAGAAGTTTGCAGATGATACTAAAATCGGCTGTGTGGTTGATACTGAAGAAGGAAGCTGTAGACTGCAGGAAGATATCAATAAATTGGTCAGGTGGGCAGAACAGTGGCAAATGGAATTCAATCCGGAGAAGTGTGAGGGGAGGGGAGGGCTAACAAGGAAAGGGAATACACATTAAATGGTAGGACACTGAGTAGTGTAGAGGAACAAAGGGACCTTGGAGTGCATGTCCACAGATCCCTGAAGGTAGCAGGCCAAGTAGATAAGGTGGTTAAGAAGGCATACGGAATGCTTGCCTTTATTAGCCGTGGCATAGAATACAAGAGCAGGGGGGGTTATGCTTCAACTATATAAAACACTAGTTAGGCCTCAGCTAAAGTACTGTGTGCAGTTCTGGTCACCACATTACAGGAAAGATGTGATTGCACTAGGGAGGGTACAGAGGAGATTTACAAGGATGTTGCTGGGAGTAGAGAATCTTAGCTATGAGGAAAGACTGGATAGGCTGGGTCTGTTTTCCTTGGAACAGAGGAGGCTGAGGGGAGACCTTATTGAGGTGTATAAAATTATGAGGGGCATAGATAAAGTGGATAGAAAGGACCTATTTCCCTTAGCAGAGGAGCCAAAAACCAGGGGGCACAGATTTAAAGTAATTGGGGGAAGGTTTAGAGGGGATTTGAGGAGAAATTTCTTCACCCAGAGGGTTGTGGGGGTCTGGAACTCACTGCCTGAAATGGTGGTAGAGGCAGGAACCCTAACCACATTTAAAAAGTACTTGGATGTGCACTTGGGATGCTCTAACCTGCAGGGCTACGGACCAAGAGCTGAGAAGTGGGATTAGGCTGGATAGCTCTTTGTTGGCCGGCGCGGACACGATGGGCCGAAATGGCCTCCTTCCGTGCTGTAACTTTCTATGATTCTATATTCGTGTATGTATCCCTTATTAACTGTTCAATCATCATACCTCAATGTTTTACATTAGCTGCGCAGTCAGTATCCTTTTGTATTTATCCATTATCAATAACAGTCAGTATGTTTGTGTATGTATCCCTTATAAGCAATGCAGTTAGTTTTACTGTCCATATATCGTGATATAATCAATATATCTGCGGATATATTCCTTACTAGTGGGGCAGTCAGTATATTGTGTGCGAACTTTATTAGCACCAATCTATCCGTGCTCAGTATGTTGACAGTTAGTGCGTAAGTGTACATGTTATTTAATTAACTTCTTATTTAGTTATGTCACCACATGTAAATTGTAACCTGGACTTGTAGAAATCACTCCATTTATTTTTTTTAAATTACGAATCCGTTTAATCCTATTTCTCCGCATGTTGCTTATGATCCAGTTCTGTTGAAGAAAGTGGTGTAGTCCTGTTGCACCAAGATACTGTCTGGTCTGCTGCTCGTCTCCTAAATACACAGGGAATGTTAAGCTGTGATGGTGGGAAGTACTATACAAGTGCAGTTCAGTCGGAGGCCTAGAAATTCGTCCCGGGCGGTGGCGCAAAACGGGCGGTATCGGATCGGCCGCCCGTTATACACAGCCCCTGATATTCAGTTCCAGTCGGTATTGTACCACCGCCTGAGACGAATTTCTAGGCCACCATATTTTTGAATGTGACGTGGAGGTGGTTGTTACATCTTTCACAAAAGGCCCTGTATTCTGTCACATCTATTTCAGAAGTTGCTGCTGCTCCAGAACTTCAATACATTGATGGCTGTTGTCGGAGGCTTAAGCCATAGCGCCATATCCCGCCTGAAGGAAACGTGCTCGTACCTTGCTCCTGAAGTTACAAAGGTAAGGTAACAAGTGTCATAAAAATACAAGGAAGGATGGATAAGAAATGGGCACTTGGCCTGTTCCTTCTATAGACCACTTACCATCTGTCCTATAATTTACTGCGCCAACCCCACTTAATCTCCCGAATGCTTACTGTTACAAATTTCAAGTCTCCCTTAGATATTAGAGCTTACTTATACTGGCTAATATCTAGTTATACGGTAATATAACTCAGAGGGATGTAACAATGGGATTTTGTTATATGTACTGGATACCTTGATTTTATTACATGTTCCCATGCGTCCGTCTCCAATCTTCTGCAAGGCAGACTGATTCACACTTTAACAAGACAAGGCCAGATATGATCCGCAAACTGGCTTATTTGGTAATTGTTAAGTGAACAAGTAGATAAACATTTGAAGTAGTTCTTACCACAATACAACTTGATCTTGTATCCATTTTCATAACAAATAAGACAATAAATTATGCCACCTTGTCCCTTTTATCAGGCTAAAAACAATATACTTTTCTTGGACAGTTTATTTTCCCTGAAACCTGCTCCATTATCTAAGCCTAGGCTGGCTTTCATCTTAAAAGACATTTGCATCTTCTCTGCCTCACTCAATAGCCTTTGTTGGATCTGATCCTGAACGTGCCTTTCACTTTTATTTTGTTGCTTCTGAGCACAGAAAATTAAGAGCCACACATCTCACTTCTTCCCCATCCAGGCATTTGCCAGTAGGCATGTCAATTAAAGTGGCTACTGTCCTGCAGGCTGGAGGCCGAGCCAGATCACCTTATAAGAACATAAGAGATAGGAGCAGGAGTAGGCCAATCGGCCCTTCGAGCCTGCTCCGCCATTCAATAAGATCATGGCTGATCTGATCCTCACCTCAAATCTAAAGAACACAAGAAGTAGGAGCAGGACCCGGCCACTCAGCCCCTGGGCCCGCTATGCCACCCACAGGGCCTCGACCGATCCGAACTCAGCCTCATGTCAAATTTCCTGCCTGCTCCCCGTAACCCCTAATTCCCTTTACTTCTAGGAAACTGTCTATTTCTGTTTTAAATTTATTTAATGATGTAGCTTCCACAGCTTCCTGGGGCAGCAAATTCCACAGACCTACTTCCCTCTGAGTGAAGAAGTTTCTCATCATAGTTTTGAAAGAGCAGCTCCTTATTCTAAGATTATGCCCCCTAGTTCTAGTTTCACCCATCCTTGGGAACATCCTTACCGCATCCACCCGATCAAGCCCCTTCACAATCTTATATGTTTCAATAAGATCGCCTCTCACTCTTCTGAACTCCAATGAGTAGAGTCCCAATCTACTCAACCTCTCCTCATATGTCCACCCCCTCATCCCCGGGATTAACCGAGTGAACCTTCTTTGCACTGCCTCGGGAGCAAGTATGTCTTTTCTTAAGTATGGACACCAAAACTGTATGCAGTATTCCAGGTGCGGTCTCACCAATACCTTATATAACTGCAGCAATACCTCCCTGTTTTTATAATCTATCCCCCTAGCAATAAAAGCCAACATTCTGTTGGCCTTCTTGATCACCTGCTGCACCTGCATACTAACTTTTTGATTTTCTTGCACTAGGACCCCCAGATCCCTTTGTACTGCAGTACTTTCCAATTTCTCGCCATTAAGATTATAACTTGCTCTCTGATTTTTCCTGCCAAAGTGCATAACCTCACATTTTCCAATATTGTATTGCATCTGCCAAATCTCCGCCCACTCACCCAGCCTGTCTATATCCCCTTGTAGGTTTTTTATGTCCTCCTCACTTTCTACTTTCCCTCCCATCTTTGTATCATCTGCAAACTTTGATATGTTACACTCGGTCCCCTCCTCCAAATCGTTAATATAGATTGTAAAGAGTTGGGGACCCAGCACCGACCCCTGCGGAACACCACTGGCTACTGGTTGCCAGTCCGAGAATGAACCATTTATCCCAACTCTCTGCTTCCTGTTAGATAACCAATCCTCCACCCATGCCAGAATATTACCCCCAATCCAGTGATTTTTTATCTTGAGCAATAATCTTTTATGTGGCACCTTGTCGAATACCTTCTGGAAGTCTAAATACACTACGTCCACTGGTTCCCCTTTATCCACCCTGTACGTTATGTCCTCAAAGAACTCAAGCAAATTTGTCAGACATGACTTCCCCTTCATAAAGCCATGCTGACTTTGTCCTATTAAATTATGTTTATCTAAATGTTCCGTTACTGTCTCCTTAATAATAGACTCCAAAATTTTACCCACCACAGATGTTAGGCTAACTGGTCTATAATTTCCAGCCTTCTGCCTACTACCCTTTTTAAATAAGGGTGTTACATTAGCAGTTTTCCAATCTGCCGGGACCTTTGCTGAGTCCAGGGAATTTTGGAAAATTATTACCAAAGCATCCACAATCCCTACTGCCACTGCCCTCAAGACCCCAGGATGTAAGCCATCAGGTCCAGGGGATTTATCCACCTTGAGTCCCATTATTTTACTGAGTACCAATTCCTTAGTGATTTTAATCGTATTTAGCTCCTCCCCCCCTAGAGCCCCCTGTTTGTCCAGTGTTGGGATATTCTTAGTGTCCTCTACCGTAAAGACTGAACAAAATATTTGTTCAGCATTTTTGCCATCTCCATGTTTCCCACCATTAATTTCCCGGTCTCATCCTCTAAGGGACCTACGTTTGCCTTAGCCACCCTTTTTCTTTTTATATAACTATAGAAACTCTTGCTATCTGTTTTTATATTTTTTGCTAATTTATTTTCATAATCTATCTTCCCTTTCTTAATCAATCCTTTAGTTACTTTTTGCTGTCTTTTGAAGACTTCCCAATCTTCTATCCTCCCACTAAGTTTGGCTACCTTATATGTCCTTGTTTTTAGTCGGATACTATCCTTAATTTCTTTACTTAGCCACGGATGGCTGTCATTTCTTTTACACCCTTTTTTCCTCAGTGGAATATATTTTTTTTGAAAGTTGTAAAATAACTCCTTAAATGAACACCACTGCTCATGTACCGTCTTACCCTTTAATCTATTTTCCCAGTCCACTTTAATCAATTCCGCTCTCATACCATCACAGTCTCCTTTATTCAAGCTCAGTATGCTTGTTTGAGAACCAACCTTCTCACCCTCTAATTGGATATGGAATTCAACCATGTTATGGTCACTCATTCCAAGGGGATCCTTAACGAGGACATTATTAATTAATCCTGACTCATTACACAGGACCAGGTCCAAGGTTGCTTGCCCCCTTGTAGGATCAGTTACATACTGCTCAAGAAATCCATCCCTAATACATTCAATAAACTCTTCCTCAAGGCTGCCCTGCCCAATTTGATTTGTCCAGTTAATATAATAGTTAAAATCCCCCATAATTATAGCTGTTCCCTTATTACATGCCCCAACTATTTCCTGATTAATACTTCTTCCAGCAGAGTTGCAACTATTAGGAGGCCTATATACTACTCCCACTAGTGTTTTTTTCCCCTTATTATTCCTTATCTCCACCCAAACTGTTTCATTATCCTGATCCTTTGACCCAATATCATTTCTCTGTATTACAGTGATTCCTTCCTTTATTAACATAGCCACCCCACCTCCCCTTCCTTCCTGCCTGTCCTTCCTGATTGTTAAATACCCTGGCATATTTAATTCCCAGTCGTTGTCACTCTGCAGCCATGTTTCTGTAATGGCCACAAGATCATACCCATACGTAGTTATTTGTACTGTCAACTCGTCTATTTTGTTATGAATGCTGCGTGCATTCAGATAAAGAACTTTTAAATATGTTTTGTGACAATATATTCCTGCTTTTACCCCCTTTACTACTTTACCTTTATCTTTATATATTCTGTCCCTTCCTGACACGCTCTGGTTTTTAATTACCCCACTGCTACTTTGCTCTATTGCCTTCTCCGCTGACATTTTTATTTTTTGCTCTCTTGAAACCTCCCCCCCACTAATTAGTTTAAAGCCCTCTCTACAGCCCTAGTTATTCGATTCGCCAGGACTCTAGTCCCAGCACTGGCCAAGTGAAGTCCGTCCCAACGGAACAGCTCTCTCCTGTCCCAGTACTGGTGCCAGTGTCCCAGGAAGCAAAACCCATTTCTCCCACACCAGTCTTTGAGCCACGCATTTAACTCTCTGATTTTATTTACCCTAGCCAAATTTGCTCGTGGCTCAGGTAGTAATCCAGAGATTACTACCCTAGAGGTTCTGTTTTTTAATTTGGCCCCTAGCTGCTCATACTCCCTCAGCAGAACCTCATTCCTTGTCCTATCTATGTCATTGGTACCAACATGGACCACGACAACTGGATCCTCCCCCTCCCACTCCAAGTTTCTCTCCAGCCCAGAGGAGATGTCCTTAACCCTGGCACCGGGCAGGCAACACAGCCTTCGGGACTCTCGCTCTTGGCTGCAAAGAACCCTATCCATCCCCTTAATGATACTATCCCCTACCACTACAACATTTATTTTTACTCCCCCCACTTGAATGGCTCCCCGTACCACGGTGCTGTGGCCAGGTTGCTCATCCTCCCTGCAGTCCCTGCTCCCGTCCTCACAGGGAGTAAGAGCCTCGAACCTGTTGGACAAGAGCAAGGGCTGCGGCTCCTCCAACACTACCTCCTGGATCCCCGTACCTGCCTCACTCGTAGTCACACCCTCCTGTCCCTGACCATGGGCTACATCTGAATTAGTTAATCTAATTGGTGTGACTACCTCCTGGAACACAGAGTCCAGGTAACTCTCCCCCTCCCTGATGTGTCGCAGTGTTTGAAGCTCAGACTCCAGCTCATCAACACGGAGCCGGAGTTCCTCGAGCAGCCAACACTTACTGCAAATGTGATCACCGTGAACATCAATGGTGTCCACCAGTTCCCACATATTGCAGCAGTAACACATCACCTGCTCTCCCATTCTATGTAATTAATTAAATTTATTAATATTATTTACCCTTTAATTAATTTAAATTAAAACAATACACTTCTGTGACAGTTTGAACTGAGTCTCTTCACTCCGTCCTGACAGTTTGAACTTATGCTGTGTGTATACATGACTTTGTTCATGTATTTATTATTCAAAATATTTAAAATATGTATTCAGTTCCTCTCCACATCTTATATGTGAATACCCACTGGAAGCACTGAAATGAGGTAACAACTCCCCTATCGTGAAGCAAGAACTACAATGCTGGGATTTTCTTAAATAAGTTGGCCCCTGTTGAAAACTCCAGCAAGTTGTTTTAAACAGAAAAGTTCCCACTTTAATGATTTAATGTGAGCTTCTGTTTTCAGAGTTTAAAAAAATATATTTTTCTTTTTAATCTTCTTTCCCATTTTTGTCACTGCTTTCTTCGTCAGGCCTGGAATGAAATGACTGAGCTGGTCTCTTCAAATGGAAACTACTGCAACTATCGAAAAGCCTTTGCCGAATGTGAGGGCTTTAAGATTCCAATTCTGGGCGTCCACTTGAAAGACCTAATCGCTGTCCATGTAGCTTTTCCAGACTGGATAGATGATAATAAAGTGAATATTGTTAAAATGCAGCAATTGTACGTTACATTTAATGAACTGGTTTCACTTCAGGACGCAAATCCTCATTTAGAACCAAATATGGATTTAATACACCTGTTAACGGTAAGTTCATATCAGTTGAGAGTATGTGTGTGTGTATGTATGTATTTGTGTGTGTATTTATGTATGTGTGTGTATTTATGTGTGTGTGTATTTATGTATGTGTGTGTATTTATGTATGTATTTGTGTGTATTTATGTATGTGTGTATTTATGTATGTGTGTATTTGTGTATGTATGTGCATGTGTATTTATGTATGTATTTGTGTGTGTATTTATGCATGTGTGTGTATTTATGTATGTGTGTATTTATGTATGTGTGTGTATTTATTTATGTGTGTGTATTTATTTATGTGTGTGTATTTATGTATGTGTGTATTTATGTATGTATGTGCATGTGTATTTATGTATGTATGTGTGTATTTATTTATGTATGTGTGTATTTATGTATGTGTGTATTTGTATATGTATGTGTGTGTGTATTTATGTATGTGTGTGTATTTATGTATGTGTGTATTTGTGTATGTATGTGCATGTGTATTTATGTATGTGTGTGTATTTATGTATGTATGTGTATGTGTGTGTGTGCACGACTATCTCGCAAACACGACAGTAGCATGTAATACGGAACACATGGAAAAAGACCCACCGCCCCTCCCCATTGGAAATGTCAGTGTTATCTTTGCTTTAAAAAATGGGAGTAGTAAATCTGGCTGAATCTTCCTCATGGCCATTTTGGATACATTGGGGGTCGATTTTCAGTGCCCCCAGCTGAGCAGGAGCAGGGTGATAGCACTGCACAGGCTGTGGCGCTGAACTTACGCCCTCTTCCTGCTCTGGATACACCCACCATTTTCAGGCAGTTTCAGGGCGGGCGCCTCATTAAGGTATGCAAATCGGGGATCATAATTACAACGCTATTGTGTGAAGTCTAAGTGATCCTTCGAGACACTGCTAATTGTGTGTTTTGTGCAGCTTTCCCTGGATTTATATTATACAGAGGATGAAATCTATGAACTGTCATTACTCCGAGAACCCAGGAATCCTAAATCGATGGTAGGTACAGACTTTTCATTCCTATTGTAGTCTGACATAGAAACATAGAAACATAGAATCTAGGAGCAGGAGTAGGCCATTCGGCCCATCGAGCCTGTTCCACCATTCAATACGATCATGGCTGATCATCCAAATCCAGTACCCTGTCCCTGCTTTAATCCCCACAGTACACATATCCCACACTACCCCCGTAACCCCACGTATTTAATTCCCCCTAACATATCCCATCCTATCCCCATAACCCCACATATTTAATCCCCCCCTAACACAAAGGGTCAATTTATCATAGCCAAATCAACCTAACCCGCACATTTTTGGATGTTTCTATACATTTGATGCTGTTGCTAACTTTCATGGGCACCTTTGCCGTTGAGCTGCGTAAACAAACAGACCCCGGAATTCCTCAGTACACAGACCTGAGTTATACTGGGATTGCACCCACTGGTCCCCTCCAGTGCGGACCCCACCCAAGTTTGCGGGGGGTCACTGGGACGGTGCCTAACTTGCATGGGGAAGATGGCACTGAGTTTCTCCGGTGCCCGCTTGCCCCATGTAGCTGGGGAATCCAGCCAACGCCTGCTATTTGGGAGGAGGGGGTTGTCCTGCCTTGCCCCCGCAACCCCCCACCCCCCCACTGACCCTGGCCATTTCCTGCTTGTCCCCCTGTGCAAGGGGCTGATCAAGAAAACTTAAGAAAAAAATGTCCCCTTTCCTCAAGAGGATAAGCCACTTTCCTGGCCGGGACTCCTCTGGTGGGACCCACTTTTGCCCGGCACTCCTCAACTCTCTTGGTGTACCGACATCCAGAAATAAGCCCAGTCCTGACAGAGACAGGCCAGCTAGAACTCCCAGCATAGGGAACCTTTCCCCCACCCCCCACCCCACCCCACACCCACCAGCTCTGCCCTCATGATGACATTGGAATCTCTGCCCGTCCCCCTTCCAACTGCTGGAAACAGCAGAGGTCTTGTGCAGCCATTCCGCTATGTTGCCGCAATAAATGTAGTTTGAAGATATTACAGTGACTACCAGTTAGAAGGGGAAGCTAGATAAATACATGAGGGAGAATGGAATAGAAGGATATGTTGATAAACACCTGTTAGGCCGAATGGCCTGTTTCTGTGCTGAAATACTCTAATACTATGTAACCCAATGTCATACAATGATGTAATACAATGTAATACTATATAATACAATTACTATAATACAATGCAATACTATATAATACAATGTACTGTAATACAATGCAATACTATATAATACAATGTACTGTAATACAATGTAATACTATATAATGAATTTGGCGTGACGTGTTACAGCCCAGCACCCCAACCACTCCGAACAAACCTGTGGCACTTGTAGACTGGGCACCTGGACTGACACCGAAACCAGATCCCACTGTCATCAATAAGCATATCCGCAAGATGGTTGATGTAAGTATACTTAAAAGAAAACAGTTTCAGGAAAACTCTCATCCATGGTGTTGGTTTAAGTATAAGTTTACTTCTGAATTTCCCAGTGTTGGCTGTGTAATCTATTGATCAACAGCCGAATAGAGTGCAAATGTGCGATTTCTTTTTGTTGAGATGAAGGTAATTTGAAGCAGCTCAGCACTCCTGCTCCAGGTCAGGAGCACTATTTTTCAGGGCTGCAAATCCTTCCGCTCAGACCTGACTCTGTTTCCCGGTCTCCTGAAGGTGCTGATACATACTGGGGTATCGATCCATATTTACCTGAAGCCCGCCAGGAATTCGGTCCTGTGTGAGCCAAGACACTGAGGGCTGGATTTTGTCTTGGGGTCGGGTTGGGGTCGTGTAATCCGCATTTCGTGTTTCCCCCCCGACTCCAGATTAATGTGGATGCCTGATGCAATTTTCACTTAATTGGGCAATTGAGTTGGAGCATGTGGGAACCCATGAACTAATTAGTGTTTTCAGTCTGAAAGCCGCCTCTGATGATGTCATCATTGCCTAGTCTTAGAGACTGTTGGTGAGAGAGGACCTGTCTGGCTTTTTTGATGTGAGTGGACCTGGATGCAAAAATGGGGAGGCAGGGTGTGTGTGGAGAGAGAGAGAGAGAGAGAGAGATTTTTTGCCAAGCAAGTCCTCCCAGGCAGTCTCTGAACACATTCAATGCAGCAGCATCAGAGGCAACGTTCACACCTAATACTACTACTACCTTCATCACATCTCCGTTGTAATAGTGGACCTGCAGCCAATAGTCAGCTATCCACTTGTGCTCCCGCCAGGTTTCATTGGAGTGTTTCACACCAGGCGTGCTTCACGTCAGAAGAGGGTTAAACTAGCTACAGCATTTCAAAATGGCATTACAGAGCCAATTTAGAGCTTGTTAAGGGCTTTATTGGCCTCTCCCGCCTCTTGAAGGCGGGACGGAGTCGGGAACCCCGCGACTGATTATGTCAAAATTGCGTGGAGGCGGGATGGAGTCGGGATGGGGTCGCAAACCCCGACCCCGCAAATTTAACCCCCCACACGCCTCCAAACCCGACTCCATGGGTCATTCAAAATCCAGCCCTGAGTGTCAGCATGGCGGAGGGGGAGCAGAATGACACATGTCTGAGCCTGATCCTGTCCTTATGCGATATCAACAACAACAACTTGCATTTATATAGCGCCTTTAACGCAGCAAAACATCCCAGGGCGCTTCACAGGGATGTTATCAAACAAAATTTGACTCCGAGCCACATAAGGAGATATTAGGACAGGTGACCAAAAGCTTAGTCAAAGCGGTAGGTTGTAAGAAGCGTCTTACAGGAGGAGAGAGAGGTGTAGGGAGGGAATTCCAGAGCTTTGGGCCTAGGCGCACACACTTCCTTCTCAGCACAGATAGCTGGTTTGTGATCAGGAGTGGAAACTTTTGCTGATATCTCCCCCCTCCTTCTTACTAGCCCAGGGACATTGAGATTAATTATAGCGCCCGTACTTGGCTGACACCCAGCAGACACAGCATAGACTAGGAATCAACCTGCAAACTTCTGGTCTGTATCTCTCAGTACCATACAGGTGATGCATTTACCCATTAGGCTGTCAGGGGAGCAAGTTCGTTACTGAGTAAAGTGGGTATTTCAAGCTAGTATTAATTCTCCAACACATTAGGCATCCCATAATAATAAACCAAACTCATCATATTGCCTGAGAAATGCCCTCTTTAAACCATGACCCCATTAACTAGTATCAGCTGTATGTGTAGTGATCGGGAGATACATTGGCCTAAAGAGTTGTGATGCTGCGCCCCTTTAACAGGCGTAACACAGCTGCCGAAGTGCCCAATATGGCGGGCTGTAGGTGCGCCACCAGCCATATTGTTTTGGGAATCAAAAAAGACGACCAGAGTCTGCGCCTGAAACAGGCATATGCAAATAAGAGGCCTAATGCCTCTCAATGCGCCCTTTACCAAATTGGTTTGCCTTGAACGCAGCCTAATCGCTAGCTCGACCCCCCCTCCTCTCCCGATCGACCCCCCACTCCCTCTGCCGATCGTTCCCCTCTCTCGGTCACCTCCCCCTCTCCCGGTCGACCCATTTTTGCAAGACCTACCTGCGTCCCCGGCAGCAGCCCGAAATTCAAATGGTCTTCTCCGGCGAACTGCCCGGGGAGGCCCAGCAAGCATTTGCAGCTCGCCGGTCTGATGTAAATGAGGCCCAAGACCCAATATCGGGTGGGCATCAGGCCGACCCATTCCAAGGCAGGGGTCAATTCCTGTGCCCAGTTCGTGTCAGCTGGTGCAAACCCAATTTCTAGGCCACTGTGTGTCAGATAAGGGGAAGATGCAAAACCTCTTTAAATACCTGAAAAGCAAGCAGGGCGTTGTGTAACACCAGAAATTCTCAAGACTTCTGGTTGTCTCACTAATTTCCTATTCAAGATAGCTTGTATAAACAATGAGGATTGAACCATCTCCCCCATTCCATCCATTTTTGTTTTTTTAGAGAACTGATTGCCTTCTTCTTTCAGTCCCTCCATGCTTCACTATTTTGTGAGTGAGCAGGCGGGTGACCTACTCTCAGGCTTCCTGCAATCTTGCTAGGGATGGGAAGGAACAGGAGAGGAGGTGGATTGTCTCATTTGATGACCTTATTTTCTGGCTCTGTGGTGGAATAGCCCCTTCGCTAATTCTTGGTTTCCTCTGATGGCCTCGTCTGAGACTGAGAACTCGTTATATGGAGGGTCCCAGGTGTAATCTTGTATCTCAGTTCTGTTTTGATGCAGTGTGTTTGAGTGGAATTTTCTTTGGCATTCCCACAGAAATATTGCCAATGGGGCACTTTGACACAGTACAAGGACTTTACCCAACTATAGAGCTTCTCCTAGATTTCTCTCAACTGTGTGTGCTTTCACATCACTCTGCACAGAGCACTGTGTCCCTGAGACTAGGGCCACATTATCTTGCTTGCCTTCATTGTTTTTATCAGCCATTTTGTTAAGAAGCTGGTCTGTTTTTGCTACGGTATTGTTTTACTTTATTCGTTTGTTCTGTCTCTGCTGAAAGCTTATTAGAGTTTTTAGTCTGTATTTAGGAACTATGACCACGATCACGATGGTTACATCTCCCAAGAGGACTTTGAAAGCATAACTGCCAACTTCCCATTCTTGGATTCCTTCTGTGTGTTGGATAAAGACCAGTAAGTGCAACATCTGGGTAGGCAAATTGCCAAATTATTCTTTTGCTTATTTTTTTGGTTTAACTGCTCATAATTTACAATAAGCTCATCCTTACAATGGGACAACTTCATGCAGTCATAGTCACACCAGAAAGACCATGCCTAACTACAGATCTTCTCCTATACAACTCTCAACCAATACCCCTTGCAAAAGGGTTTCTTACTGTATACCGATAATACAGACACCTCCAGCCAGAAAAGGAGAACAATTTGGCCGCGATTTTCTCGATCGATGCGACTTGGGAGCGGGTCAGGTGGCTTCCGGGTTCCAGTCCCGCCCCCAACTACATCCGGCCCACAGACGTGATTTTGCATCAATTGGCCTTGTTAAGCCCGCCCTGCGGGCTTGCCGGCCAATTAAGACGAAGCCGGTCAGATGGCGTCATTTGATGATGCGTCATCTGCCAGTTTTCTTAAAGGGACCACGCACAATTTATGTTTGACAGCTGATTTCTCAGTGTTTGACAGCATTGAGGTGCTGCAAACACTGACAATCACTGTACAAAGGTGAGCTCTTGCACCCAGGCTCTCCAGTGACTCCCTCCTTAGGCTAGAACAGATGGCAGCTGCAGGTGAGGTTACAGAAGCGATCTGTCACTGGTGAGAGAGGTTCTCCCAATGAGGTAGGACTACACATACAATTCAAAACTTGTTAACTACAGAAAAGTCGAAATGCATTAAAAATGAATTTCCCAACATTTTCTTACCTCTGAAACTCACCAGTGCACCATTGGATATCTTCACACCACTTCTGCAGCTGTCATCACCCCAAAAGGCAACTAGGGATGAGCAATAAATTCTGGCCTTGCCAGCGATGCCCATATCCCGAGAATGAATAATTTAAAAAAAGTACTGAAAAGGCTCTAGCAAATACAAATGAAAGTGCAGATGTGGTAGAGCTATTTTTCACTGGAAGAAACATTGAAAAAAGTTCAAACATTCAATGAAGATTGGATGAGATTTGGAATGGCAATTCATGTGGAGAACGTGCAAGTCACAGTAAAGGAGGAGTTAGTAGAGAAATTGAATATGATAAAAATGGATAAAGAAGAGGTACTCAAAAGGTTGGCAGCACTCAAAGTAGAAAAATCACCTGGTCCGGATGGGATGCATCCTAGGTTGCTGAGGGAAGTTAGGGTGAAAAATTGCACAGACTCTGGCCACAATCTTCCAATCCTCCTTAGATATTGGAGTGGTGATAAAGGACTGGAAGATTGCAAATGTTACACCGTTATTTAAAAAAAGGGAGAGGAATAAACCAGTCAGCCTTACGTCGGTGGTGGGAAACTTTTAGAGACAATAATCCAGGAAAATTAACTGGCACTTGGAGAAATAATGGTTAATAAATGAAAGCCAGCACAGATTTGTTAAAGGCAAATTGTGTTTGCCTAACTTGATTGAGTTTTTTGATGAAGTAACAGAGAGGGTTGATGAGGGTATTGCAGTTGATGTTGTGTATATGGACTTTCAAAAGGTGCTTCATAAAGTACCGCACAATAGACTAGTAAAATTGAAGTCCATGGGGTTAAAGGAGCAGTGGCTGCATGGATAGGGAATTGGCTAAGGGACAGAAAGCAGAGAGTAGTGGTGAACGGTTGTTTTTCAGACTGGAGGGAAGTGTGCAGTGGAGTCCTCCAGGGGTCGATGTTGAGACCACTGCTCTTTTTGATATATATTATTGATCTGGACTTGGGTATACAGGGCATAATTTCAGGGGGATGGGACTAATTGGACAGCTCTTTCAAAGAACCAGCACAGGCACAATGGGCTGAATGGCCTCCTTCTGTGCTGTGTCAGTCTATGATTCTATGAAGTGCAATAGTTAAAAACCCACACTGGGGTCTGTGAACAGTCTAAATAATTGCCATTTAGCTTAACTCTGCCTTTTATTAATCCCCAGCTTGTTGAGTTTTAGTAATGGTTCAAATTGTTTTTTTTTACTGATTTTATCATTTACTTGGTTTTTTGAGGTCCAATTTTCCCCTTAATTTTTCTCATAGTTTTTCACACAAAAATAGAACATGAAAAACACATTTTTTAACGTGGTGAAATAAAAACACCTAATGATCCTTTATCTAGCCAGAAAGATCCCACAGTCTCCCATTGCAGAATCTAATTGCACCTTCAGTAATTCCAAGGTTTTTGTTACCATGGCTGTACTCAGGAGGTCACTCCATGTATTGGTTCCTCTGGGTGAAGAAGAACTTCCCCACTTCCTGATATCAGTCCAAAATTTGACTTTTGCTACTTCGAACCTGATTACGCTCTGATATTGTTTTCATCTGCAGTCGCAATGTTTTAATTAAAAATATAAAACTAAGATAAAGATACAAAAACTGCTGTGAAAAAGCTTCCATTCCAACAGATACAGTGCCTGAATGCAGTACTCCAGATGGGGTCTGACCAAGGCTCTGTACAACTGAAGTATGACTTCCTCCCCTTTGTATTCCAGCCCCTTGAGACAAGGGCCAACATTTCATTAGCCCTTTTGACTACTTTGTGTACCTGTGCACTAGCTTTTAGTGATTTGTGTACATGGACACCTAAATCCCTTTGCTCCTCCTCGTCTCTCACCATTAAGGAAATATTCTGATTTATCTTTCTCAGGTCCAAAGTGGATGACCTCACACATCCCCACATTGAACTCCATCTGCCATAGTTTTGCCCATTCACTTTGTCTGTTTATGTCCCATTATAACTTCCTGCTCCCATCCGCACAACTTATATTACATCCTAACTTAGTGTCCTCCGCAAACTTGGATATGCAAATCTCTATTCCTTCATCCAAGTCATTTAATATATAGGATAAAAAGCTGAAGCCCCGGTACAAGAGGAATACCACTTGTTACATCCCACCAATCAAGAGAACATTCCCTTTGTCCCTACTCTCTGTCTTCTAGCTCTCAATCAATTACCAACCCATATCATAAGGTTACCTCCAATTCCATGTGCTTTCATTTTTGCTAATAATCTCTTGTGCAGAACCTTATCAAATGCCTTCTGGAAGTCCATATAGACAACATCCATAGCCACTCCCCTATCCACCATGCGTTACACATGACCGATCCTTCACGAATTCATGCTGACTCTTTGATCAGCTGAAACTTGCTCAGTCACTCTGTCTCTTTCGATAGATTTCAGTAACTTCCCCACAATTGATGTTAAACTGACAGGTCCGTAGTTACCTGTTTGGTTCCTTCGCCCCTTCTTAAATAATGGACCAATATTTGCAATTTTCCAAAACCAGTGGCACAATTCCTGAATCTAGAGAGCTTTGGAAAATTACGACTCGTGCATCTGCAATTTCCTTACCATTCCTCCTCATGTCTTTTAATAACCCTGGGGTGGAAACCATCAGATCGCAGAGAGAACAACTGTGTGCTATTTCTGTCACGAGGATGACACGCATGAGTAACGTGATGATCTGTGTTGACACGATTTTGGCCATCACATCCTTTGCTTGTAAACAAATGGAAAAAAGCCTTTTCCCATGGCGATAGTGCCCCCTTTGAGCCACAAGCCTCATGTGCTACATTTACATTTTCCTGCTGATGAGATTATTCAGGCCCCATGTTTACGCCATAGTTACCAGCCGGAAGAGGGGGGAAACAAAAGATTTTATTACTGGATCTCACTCCTGTGTTGAACTTCATCTTATTCCATTAAAAGGAAAATGTGGTTGCAGGTTTTTGTTTGTGAGGGGAGGTTGGGGTGGGGCGGTGCCTAGCTCCACCCACTCCATTTCAATCATACACCAATCAGCTAATCTTCCGAAAATCCATGTTTTTGTTTATGTAAACATTGTGGGATGTAAACATTGTGGGGTCTGGAGGAGCAGCAAAATAACATTTTCAACCTACCTTTTTGAGCCTCTTCCGGCCCCGATCCTCTTCGCCACTGGGTTGAACATAAGAATTAGGAGCAGAAGTAGGCCATACGGCCCCTCGAGCCTGCTCCGCCATTCAATAAGATCATGGCTGATCTTTGACCTCAACTCCACTTTCCCGCCCTATCCCTATATCTCTTGCTTCCCTTAGAGTCCAAAAATCTATCTATCTCAACCTTAAATATACTCAAGAACTGAGCATCCACAGCTCTCTGTGGTAGAGAATTCCAAGGATTCACAACCCTCTGAGTGAAGAAATTTCTCCTCATCTCAGTCCTAAATGGCCGACCCCTTATCCTGAGACTATGCCCCCTTGTTCTAGACTCTCCAGCCAGGGGAAACTGCCTCTCAGCATCTACCCTGTCAAGCCCTCTCAGAATCTTATGGGTTGGCCTGGCAGGAAACTCACTGCCGTTTCCTGTTCGGCCCGCCGAGTTAAAATTGTAGTCGGATCCCGACGATGTCATCAGGGCCCAGCATGCATATGTTAAAAAAGACCTTGTCGGCTTTGGGCAGGTGTCCTTGCTGCCTGCTCAGGAGAGCAGGTGAAAATCAGAACCTGTCAGTTCCAGGGCGGGTAAGTAACTTGCGCCATTTTAACTGCCCCTCCCCCGCATGGTTTCACACCATAGTCACACCTAATGATCCATGACGTCATTTAATATTACTGCTAATATTGTTAAATCCTTTTAAAGAAGGAACCGGGATTCCTCAATGACGAGTGGGTAAATGCATTATGTCATGTGATACTGGGCAATACAATCAAGGTGATCTTGTTTTAGACTGGCCTTTGACCTCTGGGACCTGGGTTTGAATCAATACTGAAAGTATGCTCTGCCTGCTAGCTGCAAGGCTCCTAATTGGACAGTCTCAGTACAGTTCCTAGTAGAATTGGCCCACAGCATAAATTGCTGCTATGTGCCACTGATTAAGACTAAATTGGTATTCTTATTCCAAGAGGCCACATGATGCAGTGAAACGGGAAATGTCACTCTGGTACAGTGGGGAGTTTTCTTCTGATAATGGTGCAAGTTACATCTACAAATGAAAACGTTTACCTCTTACCGTCAACAGCTTTCTTTTTAATTGGTGTTTTATTGTGTAGGATTTGTACAATGATTAAAAATATTTGTTTCCCCCCCCCTCACATTTGATAGGGATGGTCGGATCAGTAAAGATGAAATGATGGCCTATTTCCTGAGGGCTAATTCCCAGCTGCAGTGCAAAATGGGACCGGGCTTTATTCACAACTTTCAAGAGATGACATACCTCAAACCCACCTTCTGTGAGCACTGTGCAGGATTTGTAAGTACTCCCAGTGGGAATGCTAGTGTGGCACTAAATACCAAGGAATAGCCTTCTAGTTTGTGTTTCAACTGGATGCTTTCCTTTGACGGTTTTGCTTCCTGAATGGAATTTGTGTTGTTACAACAACCACCAGAAATCTGCACTGATACTTTGTAAGAATAAAGGTGGAGAAATCTAGGAGGTCCAAAACTCAGACCTGCCAAATCTAAATGTCCAGTGTAACTAGGCCCGGTGTGCACAGGAAAGGGTCCAACACTGGACCTCAGGGACTAGTAGGACACCACAAGAATGAGGCAATCCTTGCAAGCTAGGTTGTCTTCCTCCCTCTTCCTTCATACACTGTTGGATTTGAAAAACACCCGAATGACATTCTTCTCTGGACCATGGATCATGCACCTAGGTCTAGGGCATTTCTATTGGCCTGCTGCTGCCGTGAGGCCGTCTGGAATATCAATTAGATTTCCACACTTCTGACACAACGTAAAGCTGAGAATCAGAGGCGGCCCTGTAGGAGCGTGATGTCATAAAGTATCTCCAGAAGCAGGAAAGTCCCACAATTCCAAAGAATCAAAGTACTGACTCGTATAGTGAACATCATGAGTCCAGATATTTTTTTTGTATTAAATGTTCTCCTCTCCCTAAATATGGCATTTGACACATTCTCGAATTCATTATAATGGAGAATATTATGAAAGGCAGAGGACGCTTTAGCAATCCTTACCGTGTTACGGGAGTTAACTCTAATCTTTCTCCAGCAATTACGAGCCGCCATCTTGAAAATCTATCTTATGGAACTTACTTCAAAAATTAAGAATTAAATAGATGTCCCAAAACATAGTGTTACTTATTTGTCACAAAGCAATCTTCAGCCAATACTGCTCTGAATTGGACACCAGTAGATTTGTGAGAGTGGCCTGAAGGTAACATTTCCTCTGATTTTGGAATCGAGAAGTGCCTGGCCTTCACTTGACACCCCCCCCCCCCCCCCCCCCCCCCCCCCCCCCAAACAATCCCCATCAACGTGACTAAGATCAGGAACTCTGTGAAGTGGTGGTCATTAAACATGCGTCCCAAAAAAAGCTAATTCAAATTTCCTGCACTGTCTCCTGAAGTTTACACCACAGTCTTAGTCATTGATCACGCTCCACATGTCCCTGAAGCAGGATGTAAGAGATCACTGGGCAGTGGGTATTCTGTGTGATACAAGCAGACACGAGCTGAAGCAGACCATGTATGAAGGTCGGGATTCAAACCCCCCACCCCCCTCCGCTGCTTTGAAGGGGTGTTGCCCCTGTCGAAAATTCTTTACTCTTTCCACATTTGCCAGAGGACACGACGGCACAATTCATGCCGCGACTCATTACAAAGCCAATTGTTTGTAGGCGACCAAGGTGGTTTATCACTACGGCGCTCTCTAAAACTCTTTAGCGCTCCCCGGCAATTCAGGCCGGACGTTTTTGACCTCAGCTGTAGTACGAAACCCCCTTTTATTTTGCTCCACCGTTCGAGCGAAGTAAACAATAACCAAACTGTTTTCATGGTGCATCTTAATGGAAACAGCTGCACCGTGGTACAAAACAGATGAGCAGCTGGGCTGTAAAACGTGGCTCGGCCATGTTCCTCTGCCGCTCTCCGCCCAATGCGGACACTTTGCTGAGATGAGTTATCATTGATTTTTTTTTTAATCCGTTGACCCTTTTCAGTTCTATTTTGCCCTGTTCTAAGTGAGTTTTGGGAGCAGTGCTGGTGACTGACACAGGTCTGAAATAATGATTCCCTTCTCTATCTGGCAGGAAGGGTGTTGCGAACAGCTACGTCCTGTTTGTGCAGCAGCAGGCCCCTGCTCCTTCCTCTTTCATTACTTCACCTTCCTCCCGACTTCCTCACCAAATCACTAACATTCTTTTGTTCTCTTTGCAGCTCTGGGGTATAATCAAACAGGGACACAAGTGTAAAGGTAAATAAGGACTTGCTCTTTGTTTTTAGGTAACCTATTGTATTAGTGTAGGCAAAGGAAGTTTTAGGGACATGGCGCGAAGAGGTCTGGGTCCTTGTAAATCAGTCTCCGTACAATCTGCAGTCTGCTGAGATTGAGCGAAAAGTCAGAATCGTTACTGCAGCAGCTGTCATTTAAAAAAAAATCTTTAATTTCTGTGAAGGGTAAAGGGGACATGGTCCTATCTTAAGTCATCACGTGATACAATTTATCAGATTAATAAAACAGCAAAGAGCACCCGTGATGTTTTCACCCCACCGACCGCATCACTGACTCATTTGGTTGCTCTCCATTTGAAATTTCCAATTTGAAAGCAAGGACCGAAAGCAAACTCCTCACTGCAAATGCTCAGACAGACGATACCTACTGTGGGTCAGCCTTTCCCCCCCCCTACTTTCCCCCTTCCACCAGATATCTCAGCGGGGCTGCAGCGCAGGCTTTGATGAATATGAGAAAAGAAGGGCAAGGAAAGGCTTCAGTCTCATCAATATTCACCATGCCCAGGAATGGAAGCTGTGCTAGTTGCAGTATTATCTCAATAAAGTTGTTAAGCTGAGCTTTCTATCATCCTGTGACATGTAGGCCCCAATATTGAGGGGGAGGGTGCGGGGGGAAGGCCGTAAGAACCCGGCAAGACTGGGGACGCGAAGGTCCTGCCAAACTTAACGGCAGGGCCTCATTAACATTTTTTTTGCTCCGTTTCCCGCCCGTCGTGCTTCTTGTTGTATCTTGTTGCTTGGTGCACGATGTCTTAGAATGGAGAGCACCGTCCTTTCTGTACAGCTGTTCTTCACAGCAGAGGTCTGACCTTCCGCGACCGGTGGGCGCCGGAGGGACTGGGGTCCATCATCACCACTGGAAATGGAATTTTAATTTGACTTGTTAAGTTTCCTTTTACTTTGCTTTTTAAGTTACAGTCCTTATTGGTTGTGCCCCTTTAAAATGGGGGCACATGCTGAAACCTATTCGGCAACTGTCTGAAATGAAAAGAGGTCTGATTTCCCTATCAGTTCCTCTGTACTACTCCAGAAAGTTACTTGGAAACTACCACTGTACTTCGAAGCAGGCCATGCTGTCAGATGAAGTATCGATGCTGCCCTGTGCCAGCAGAATGCAAACCAGTTGCTGGTTTCCCTGCGGTTTCTCTCGCCCATCGCAATGACCTGTCCTTGCAGCACGAGACTCCACACCCATCGATGGAAAGGAATGCACAGGCATACAGTGCCCACCTGCCCGCCCGCTGCCCAAAGAAAGACATCCCCAAACTGAATCAAAATCATTTTATTAAAACAAAGTGACATCGCAGAGGTGGGAGGGTGCTATCTAATTCTTAATTGCCTTCAGTGCCCCAGGATTGGTAAAGGGAAAATGAGCCCAGCTCACTGTCGATTCACTATAATTATTGAACAGTGCTGGAGTTGTAGTGGATTATACCAGAGGAGTAATTATTGTGCCAGCTTTTCAGTGAATTAGGGAAGCTGCGTGATTCTGGCCCAAGAGCTGAGCGTGCTCACACTGGGCTACTTTGAGGACAATGTCAGCCACACTGTCTAACTCTTACTTTCTTGCTCTGCAGACTGTGGTGTGAATTGCCATAAGCAATGCAAAGACCTGCTAGTGTTAGCGTGCCGGAAGCTGCGCAAGAGCACGTCCTTGGAGAGCACTTCGCCACCTCCGCACACCCACGGCTCCCTGCCCAGCAGCCCTGCGACGCTCTCCTGTGGAAATGGTAGGGACCGCTGATATGATCCTTGGAATGTTGTTGGTTTGGGAGTACTTAGAAAGGTGCACTGTGGAAAAATTCCCTTTTTTCATCGTCACTTCAATGGAGTATACAACCTTGCTCTGCTAAATGATGCAGTCACCATCAATTGGTTCTATGTTGAAGGTGCAAGTTACTATTGGTGGCATTAATGGACAAATTCCTCTGTCCACTATTGCAACGGAGGCATTAACTTGATTATATTAAATGTATTAATAGCGCTGCTAACATAGCAAAGGAATGTCACACCCATGCGGTAAATATTGATCCGCCAATATCAACGACGGTAATGCCTACCCTGCAGTGTATGTCACACATGAATGAGCCCAGCAGATGCAGCAAATCTTTTCCCACTCCTCAGCCAGCCGTGAATGCCACAGAAGAAGTGTGGCCAACCCACTCCCGGCTCACCAGCAATGCCACTCTGAAACAGTCAGCGGCAGGTGTGACCTGGGAATGGTTCTCCTTTTCATTTTCATCCCCGCCTCCCACCCCCCCCATCCCATGAGGAAGTACCTGACTCCCTGCTCAGGGTTTCTCCACAATGATGTGACTGAGAACCCAGGATACAAAACTGGTCCAAAAAAAAAGTCAGGAAGTAATAGTTTAAACTGTGCATGCTGCACGTGCAGAGTTTTGTTCTCAATTTAGGTTAGAAATAGAGCTGTTTTATTAGTGGGGCAATACTGCAAACATACAGGGCCCCTTTGGAAAGTGGCTCTTTGTTATTCACCCCTGCTTCTGTATGTGCGCAGTTTCCCAATAGCTTTCCTTCACCGAATGGGCTCTCCCTCAACCCTGAGTTCAGCACTCTGGAAGGATTAATGCATTTTGGAATAAGCTTAACTTTAATCACCAATTTAGTCTTGTTGGGGAATAATCCACAATGGACATTCCTTTCTTACACAGTCATCTAACTGGATAACAGCTTGATTGGACAGTTTCCAACATACATCCCAGGAAGCAATCTTAAAATTCAAGGAAATTAGATCATTTCATTATGTTTTTGGATGATATTAGGGCAAAAAGTTTTTTTTTTTGCATTAGTAGATTAATTGTGAGTATGATATTGGGGGTTTATCAAAGCTATCACATATCCTCCACATGCCCAGCTTTCAGCAAACAGTTCCTGCTACACAATCCACTTTCCATGTGAATCATATTACTTTCTTCACCTTCATTGGCTTGTTATTGCTGTTATCTCAACTAAGCCACCCTGTAGCAAAACAAAATGTGCTGTTCTTACAGGGATATCCAGCCATTCAAAATGACTTACTGTGGCGAAACCTACTGCACGGTTTGCCTTTTAGTGGCACAGCTCGTTTTTACCCAGAAAGAACTTGCATTTTTACAGGGCTGTGTCACATCCTCAATGGATTACCTTTGAAGTACAGTCACTGTAGTTATGTAGGTAAACGTGGCAGACAATTTGTGCAAGCCAGGACCCGCAAACAGCAATTGAATGTTTGACCAGATAAACCTGATGTTGGTTGAGAGAGGAATGTTGGCCAGGATACTGGGAGAAGTCCCTGCTCTTCAAATAGCGCCGTGGGATCTTTTACATCCACTTAACCAGTGTGGAAAGAACATAAGAAATAGGAGCAGGAGTAGGCCATTCGGCCCTTCGAGCCTGCTCCGCCATTCAATGAGATCATGGCTGATCTTCTGCCTCAACTCCATTCACCGGCCTTATCGCCATATCCCTTGATGCCCTTACTAATCAGAAATCGCTCAACTTCTGTTTTGAATATACCCAATGACTGAGCCTTCACAGCCCTCTGGGGTAGAGAATTCCAAAGATAAAGAAAGAGCTTTAGTTTAATGTCTCATCTGAAAGACAACGCCAACGACAATGCAGCACAATCTCAGTAAGACACTGAAATGCCTGGATTATATGGTGAAGTCCACAGTGGGCCTTTGAACCCACAACCTTCTGACTCAGAGGCAAGAGTGCTACCAACTGAGCCAAGGTGACACAGTACTGTGTATGACTTTTCAAAAGTTGAAATTTCTCTAATGCCTCATCCAAAAACATATTCCATTTGTTGTCAGGATATAATGACCCTGTATTTCCATGGGGGAGGGAGGGCGGGGGCAAGTTCTCCCAAGCTCCTACTGTAACTGTGGTGGGAGAGCAGCAGAAGCTTGGACCAACCAGTGTAAGCAGATGAATACAGCTGTTTACATTGTTTCTCTGGAGGTTCTACCAATCTCCCACCGAAGTTACAGCAAGAGACTGAGCCAAGTCAGGTGTTTAAATGGCCCTGTCAGTGGTGCTCCTCCAATTCTGGCCTCTTGCGCATTCCTGATTTCCTTCACCCTTCCATTGGTGGCCGCGCTTTCAGCTGCCTAGGCCTCTCTCTCCTCCTTTAAGACGCTCCTTAAAGCCTACCTCTTTAACCAAGTTTGTGGTCACCTGTCCCTAATATCTCCTTATGTGGCTCGGTGTCAAATTTTGTTTGATAATCGCTCCTGTGGAACGCTTTGGGACGTTTTACTACGCTAAAGGCACTACTGGATATAAATTCAAGTTGTTGTTGTCACACTGCAGGTACTGCTTTGAGACTGCCACCCACTTTAAATTGGGCAGAGCTGACAGATCTCAGTTATACTGCTGGCACCAGATTGCTGTCGGGTCAAAGCAGAGCTCTGCACACACATGCAGTCACAGAGCTCCATGGATTGACATCCGAATGACAGGACAGTTGGCCCTTTGCTAACTATAAAAATTACAGTATAATTGTACCGACGTTATAGACATCATCTGAATTCTATTGAGAACTAAATCTTTGAAAAGATGACTGCAGTATTTTTTAGGTAGTAAAACACTTCCATTATCTCAGCATTGTGTTTCACAATATATTAGATCATCTGTACTTCCCGTGTCACCTTCAATCCTGTTACTCAGATATTCATTCAGCTATTTTGTGAAGGAATTAATTGAGACAAGAACAACAGTGTTTGCTGGGAGTCTAGACATAAAAGGAATCAAGGGGTATGGGGAGAGAGTGGGAATATGGTATTGAGATAGAGGATCAGCCATGAGCAACACGGTGGCATAGTGGTTAGCACTGGTGCCTCACAGCGCCAGGGACCCGGGTTCGAACCTGGCCTCGGGTGACTGTCTGTGTGGAGTTTGCACATTCTCCCCGTGTCTGCGTGGGTTTTCTCCGGGTGCTCCGGTTTCCTCCCACAGTCCAAAAATGTGCGGGTTAGGTTGATTTGGCTATGATAAATTGACCCTTAGTGTTAGGGGGGGATTAAATATGTGGGGTTACGGGGAGCCTAGGATAGGAAGGGATATGTTAGGGGGAATTAAATACGTGGGGTTACGGGGATAGGGTGGGATATGTGTCGGTGCAGGCTCGATGGGGATTCTGTGTGAGAAAGCAGGGACAGGGTACTGGATTTGGATGATCAGCCATGATCGTATTGAATGGTGGAGCAGGCTCGACGGGCCGAATGGCCTACTCCTGCTCTATGTTTCTATGATCATATTGAATGGCGGAGCAGGCTCGAAGGGCCTACTCCTGCTCCTATTTTTCTTTGTTTCTATGTTCCGTGTTTCTCTGAGTCTGTTTCATATTTCCAGTACCGTGTGTGTGTTTGAGTGAATCTTCTAATCTTAAGTCTCATTTGATGGTTATTTTGACCTTTTGTCCTCAGGTTTTACGCTCACAGTTTAGGCTACATAAATTCCTCACATTTAGTTTGTTTCATGCCTCTTGATATTTTAAAACTGGATCATGTCACTTCTCAATCTTCATTTCTCCAGGTAGACGTCGGCGAGTCCTTCTTAATAATTTCAATCTGCATTTTCTTGATGTCTTTTGCAGTTCAAGGCGGAGCTGTGTTTAATTTCCCCCACAGTACCAGAGGCCAAGCCCTCGACGGCAGGTCGATCACACTAATGACTGGTTCAGCTCAAAAGATCTCGGTGCGTTTGCAGAGAGCTACGGCCAGTCAGGCCACACAGACAGAGCCCCTGTGGCAGGAGAGCGGGTGGGCCGCAGGCGACTCGGGGTCGCACACCTTCCCAAAAATGAAGTCGAAATTCCAAGGAAAAGGAGGAAAGGGCAGGGGATTTGCCAGGTGGGAAAACGAGAAGCCCAGCATATGTGCCAAAACAGAGGAGGAGCACGAGCCACTGCAGAATGGGACAGAGACGGATGAAGAAGAGCAGTGAAAGTGCAATTACTCAAGGTAAAAACCCAGCACACTCAATACATCACCACGTGATAGTGGAATGGATAACTGACAAGCACTAGTAAGTTTATCAAGTCCAGGTTATTATGGATGGTATATTTATCCATTGACATGTAACTGCTTTGCGTATTTGTCTATTTGTCGTTTTTCATAAAGTGCAACATTTCTCAAACTTTTTTCTGCCAAGTGTCATTAAAGTGAAAAAGCCCTTGTGTAAAATGCCAGACCGATTGTTCCTTCATTCATTTTATCTATCGGTCAAAATCTTACCGGCCTCATGTGCCTGTACCCGTCACATCTCAGCTGTCACTCCTGATAGGCAAAGCATACATCACGCTTGCGGCTGATTGCTCAAATTTCATATTCAAATTTCATATTCATAGAAGAGCAAACAATCACAATTGAACAGGTTGGAAACGCAGCAATCAAAAGCATGAAGGTGAGTATGTAAGCTTCCAGCGAGAAACTACAAACAACTCCGCAACAACGAGCAGTCAGCAAATGCTACCAATGCAAGGTCAACCAGCAAAATATCTCTAAATTATTTGGAAAATCCCTGTGGTTGCTATCTTGGATTTGGGTTTCCCATTTTTAGTACAGTGAAAGTAACTGGAATTTATTCTTGCATAAAACTTGAAGCCCTTCAACTATTTCTGAGGTACTTTTCCTGGAACAAAAAGAATGCAGATTACTATATTCACGTAGATGTTTACAGCATATTACCTGTGTGACAAATGAAACTTTAAACAATGCCACATTTCTAAGTGAAAGCTTTATATTTTGCAGCATATTCTAAGTTGTTTCAACCAACTACCCTCAACTTCCAGATTGTCACAGAGGTACCTGAAACACCAGTCAAACACTAGTGCACCGATGTATCAAGCAGCTCATTGATGCTTTGTTCAACTGGGCGAGAAGCTTCTTCACTTTCTCTGGGGAAATGCAACAGCAGGACAATAAGGCATTGTAATTCTTCAGGATTCTCCAAAGTCCAGGGTGTTATTTATAGTCTCCAAATAGTAATCTGGGCCCATAAGCACATTCTGTAGCCTTTCCGCTCCACTAATGACCAGCTGGTCAGCAACCAGCAGCACAATGTCATGCAGGTCATCATGCTGGTCCCAAGCAGCGAGCATTTAAGGCAGTCTTCTGTGCCCGGGTCATTTTAAAGGAGAAGGGAGAGAGATGATGAATGGTTCCTATGTTAGATCTGGATAATGACATTCATGGAGTCACCCAAAATGCAATCTTCAACAATCTAGGAAGCCAATCCTTTCATCTGCTGCTATTTTATTCGGCACCAGCAGAAGGAATCTCTCTGGGCTAAAGAAAGACTTGCATTTCTATAGCACCTTGATCGGCTTCTTTCCCAAAGCGCTTTACAGCCAATGGAGTACTTTTGGAGTGTAGTCACTGTTGTAATGTAGGAAACGTGGCAGCCAATTTGCGCACAGCAAGCTCCCACAAACAGCAATGTATAATGACCAGATAATTTTTTTGTAATGATGTTGGTTGAGGGATAAATATTGGCCAGGACACAGGGGATAACTCTCCTGCTCTTACAAAATAGTGCCATGGGATCTTTTACATCCACCTAAGAGAGCAGACAGAGCCTTGTTCATCATCTCATCCGAAAGACGGCAGCTCCGACACTGCAGCACTCCCCTGGAGTGTCAGCCTAGATTTTTGTGCTCAAGTCCCTGCAGTGGGACTATGAACCCATGACCTTCTGACTCAAAGGCGAGTGTGCTACCAACTGAGCCATGGCTGACACTTAAATTTGACTAAGTTGCACTAAAGCAGTGGGGGCAGAATTGCCTCTTTGTCGCAATGCCGGTGTGACTGTGGAGCGTTGTGACTTGCGCCCACTCTATGCCTACAGCTGAGCCAGACTGATTTTATTTCCCCAGGTTAGGGTAATTCGAGTCATTTAGATGGCATCCGGCAACCTTTTGGTGCAGGTGGGTTGCCTGCCCCTGGTGGCGAGGAGGAGGATTGCTGCGGTACCTGTCACAATAAAGCACTGGCTGAAGAAGTATGGGAACATTTTTTAATAATGTAAAATTTGATTTTCCTGCTTTGCTTAGTGCAATTGCTTGCTCCGTGACCAGTTACACTAGGTGAGATAGCCCTTTAAAATCCCCCCCATCATTCTGGATACTAGGGTACATTGGGTTCCTTGCTCCCAGTCGTACTAAAGTGCAAAAGATGGAAAATACATCGTATGATACATTCCTGTCATTTACATCTAATAACAATATTCTCGCCCGTATTTGGGTGGACATATTGAGGGTGGAGTTGGTCTTTGTTGGTCGTGTGAAATGGGCGATAGCGAATCAGCAGCCCATTTTACACCGTACACAGTTTTTCTTTCCCATTGACTTCAGTATACGTCTGGTATCACTTCTGGGGAAAATTGCAGGCGTGGTGGTGGTTGGCGGGGGTCTGATGGAAGGGCTCCCCACGGGATTTTCCTTCCCTGCCCAACCCAGGTTTCACGGGCCAACTGAAGAGGAAGTTCTGCCCCAGGTTCCTTCTAAGAAAGGCGCCACCCTTCAAAATGGCTTCTGCTGGGAAAGTGGCTCAGCCTGCAGCATATCAGAAAGAAGCCGATCAAGCTGTTGATTATGAACAGACACACTGTCTGAGAAAAAACAATGGCCCAAGTGCTAGAAACAAGTAACATATCACTGGGAAATTAATCAATGTCACCATCTACTCAGCAGAACTCTGGCATAGACAGCCCTTGTCGCCACCCCAGGTCAAGTGGCCGTCAGCATGCCTTTGTGTATACGTTAGGAAGCTGATCGTTCTTGCTGCAAGTAATGGCTTGGTCTCACCAGCTTCTCAAAGTCAACACCGTAGAGCTTTAGGATCAGACATGTTCTCCTTTTATAAAATCTTTGTGCTTATCAAGGTGAGGAGTGTTCGTGCCGGGGGAATGGGAATGGAATTCTTCCCATTTCAGGCAACCAGTATCAAGCATTCCAAGTCAGGTACAGGACAGCCAAATGCAGAATAAAGCTCCCTATACTCAGTCCTAACAATGTGCCTTAGCCCTAATTGGAGAAGAGCACCCCCTACTGCACCAGTGCGGCATTGTTTCTATTTCTCATACCTGTCATTCCGTGACCTCTTTAAGAACATAAGAAATAGGAGCAAGAGTAGGCCATTCGGCCCCTCGAGCCTGCTCCGCCATTCAATAAGATCATGGCTGATCATCTACCTCAACTCCACTTTCCTGCACTATCCCCATATCCCTTGATTCCTTTAATATCCAAAAATCTATCGATCTCTGTCTTGAATATACTCAACGACTGAGCCTCCACAGCCTTCTGGGGTAGAGAATTCCAAATATTCACCACCCTCTGAGTGAAGAAATTTCTCCTCATCTCAGTTCTAAATGGCCGACCCCTTATTCTGAGACTGTGACCCCTGGTTCTAGACTCCCTAGCCAGGGGAAACATCCTCCCTGTATCTACCCTGTCAAACCGTGTAAGAATTTTGTATGTTTCAATTAGATCACCTGCCATTCTTCTAAACTCCAGAGAATATAGGCCTCGTCTACTCAATCTCTCCTCATAGGACAATCCCCCCATCCTAGGAACCAGTCTGGTGAACCTTCGTTGTACTCCCTCTATGGCAAGTATATCCTTCCTTAGGTAAGGAGACCAAAACTGTACACAATACTCCAGGTATGGTCTCACCAGGGCCCTATATAATTGCAGTAAGACATCTTTACTCCTATACTCAAATCCTCTTGTAATAAAGACCAACATACCATTTGCTTTCCTAATTGCTTGCTGTACCTGCATGTTAACTTTCAGTGATTCATGTACAAGGACACCCAGGTCCCTCTGAACACCAACATTTCCCAATCTCTCACCATTTAAAAAATACTCTGGTTTTCTATTTTTCCTACCAAAGTGGATAACTTAACATTTCTCCACATTATATTCCATTTAATGTTCTTGCTCACTCACTTAGCCTGTCTATATCCCCTTGAAGCCTTTGCATCCTCCTCACAACTTACAGAATCACAGAATCCCCACAGTGCAGATAGAGGCCATTTCGGCCCATCGAGCCTGCACCGACACATATCCCACCCTATCCCCGCATATTTAATCCCCCTAACACTAAGGGTCAATTTATCATAGCCAAATCAACCTAACCCGCACATCTTTGGACTGTGGGAGGAAACCAGAGCACCCGGAGGAAACCCACGCAGACACAGGGAGAATGTGCAAACTCCACACAGACAGTCACCCGGGGCCGGATTCGAACCCGGGTCCCTGGTGCTGTGAGGCAACAGTGCTAACCACTATGCCACCGTGTTGCCCACATTCCCACCTAGCTTTGCATCATCAGTAAACTTGGATATATTACACTTGGTCCCCTCATCCAAATCATTGATATAGATTGTGAATAGCTGAGGCCCAAGCACTGATCCTTGCGGTACCCCACTAGTTACAGCCTGCCAACCCGAAAATGACCCGTTTATTCCTACTCTCTGTTTTCTGTCCGTTAACCAATCCTCAATCCATGCTAGTATATTACCCCCAATCCCATGAGCCCTAATTTTGTTTAATAACCTCTTGTGTGGCACCTTATCGATTGTCTTCTGAAAATCCAAATACACCACATCCACTGGTTCCCCCTTATCTATTCTGCTAGTTACAACCTCAAAAAACGAACAGATTTGTCAAACACGATTTCCCTTTCATAAATCTGTGTTGACTCTTGCCCAATCCTATTATTATTTTCTAAGTGCCCTGTTACCACGTCCTTAATAATAGATTCCAGCATTTCCCCTACTACTGATGTCAGGCTAACTGGTCTGTAGTTCCCAGTTTTCTCTCTCCCTCCTTTCTTAAATAGTGGGGTTACATTTGCTACCTTCCAATCCACGGGAACCGTTCTAGAATCTATGGAATTTTGAAAGATGACATCCACTATCTCTATAACCAACTCTTTCAAAACCCTAGGATGTAGGCCATCAGGTCCAGGGGATTTATCGGCTTTCAGCCATAGTAAAGAAAGACTTGCAGTTATATCGCACCTTTCACAATCTCAGGTCCTCCCAAAGCGCTTTACAGCTGATGAAGTGCTTTTTGAAGTCTAGTCACTGTTAATGCAGGAAATCCCTCTATCTGTGAATAAACCTGTTGCTAGCTTGATCTGGTACGAAAGAATCTGCCGAGACTGATATTGATTATCTCTTAAGTGATGTAGGTGCAGAGTGGAAATCTGACATATAAATGCAGAGACAATAAAATTAGTCTTTGTTCGCCCAGGGCCCAATATCTCAGATTACTTGGTACAACTAGGTCACGCTTCAGTTTATGGGGAGTGAAAGTGCTTTCCTGTGGGAACTGCCCTTGTGACGGGCCTGAGAAAACGGTTTGACAAGTGCTCAAATCGTAACAGACAAGGGCCATGAAATTGGTTTCGTACCGGAAACTCGCTGAAAATTGGGCCTTGAACCACATGTACATAAAACTCCACACCTGGAGTAATGTGTGCAGTTTAGGTCTCCTTACCTAAGAAAGGATATACTTGCCATAGAGGTAGTGCAGCGAAGGTTCACCAGACTGATTCCTTGGCTGGCAGGACTGTCGTATGAGGAGAGATTGGGTCGACCAGGCCTGTATTCACTAGAGTTTAGAAGAATGAGAGGGGATCTCATTGAAACGTATAAAATTCTGACAGGGCTAGACAGACTGGATGCAGAGAGGATGTTTCCTCTGGCTGGGGGTGTCTAGAATGAGGGGTCACAGTCTCAGGATACGGGGTAGGGCATTTAGGACTGAGATGAGGAGACATTTCTTCACTCAGAGGGTGGTGAACCTGTGGAATTCTCTACCACAGAAGGCTATGGCAGCCAAGTCACTGAATATATTTAAGAAGGAGATAGATAGATTTCTAGAC
Source organism: Squalus acanthias (assembly GCA_030390025.1). Taxonomy (NCBI): domain Eukaryota; kingdom Metazoa; phylum Chordata; class Chondrichthyes; order Squaliformes; family Squalidae; genus Squalus; species Squalus acanthias. The sequence goes on along the minus strand of CM059436.1, from coordinate 16,115,951 downwards.
GCAAAAGGCGTCAAGGGGTATGGGGAGAGAGCGGGAATATGGTATTGAGATAGAGGATCAACCATGATCATATTGAACGGCGGAGCAGGCTCAAAGGGCCGAATGGCCTACCTCTGCTCCTATTTTCTATGTTTCTATGGCGAGGTGCAGATCTCATATGAAAATCAGCACAGGGCAGTACTGCAGCGACGTGTGTGTGCCCAGGTTCTGTGTTCAAGTCCTGAGGTGGAACTAGGAACTGACAAACTTTTCACTCAAGAGGCAGGCATGATATCAACAGAGCTAAGCTGCCATTCTCCATGCATAGTGTGCAATATTTGTAGTTGTACAATTATAATCTCAATGCAGCAATAGCAATAAAACCAGACATTTAGGGCCATAAAAAGTTGTGTAAGCATCAGTCTTGCTTACAAGTGCCTTCTATCAGTAACGTTGCTGGAGTAAACAAAAGCAAATCTTTATTAAATGATAGCAAGTCTTAAAATATTTCACATTGAACAGACAGAAAATCTCTTGAAACTGAAGATCAAAGTCAATTCCAATTGTTCAATCTAAAGATCACTCTTTGAGGCGCCAGCAATATTTCCTGCCTTGAGCTTTTTGTATATAGTTATATAGAGGACTATATTATAGTTAATGTAGTCATAGCATTTACACAGAGCATTTAGCTAGTGTGATTTGACGTTCAATATTTCAGCACTGCAGTCTTGCGTTTTAATAAACATGCATTGAATTTTCTAGAATGATTACCAGAAATGTGTAAAAATCTGTTTGGAAAATCACAGACTCGATGGGCTGTTTGGCCTCTTTCTGTGCTGTACTATTCTATGATTCTATAAATCCTCTCAGTAATATTTGGCAACTGAGATTTGGGGGAAACCGCCAGTTTCCACTTTGTATTAATGATCCATCGCATACTAAAATTCTTTTCAAAATCAGTGGTGCTGTGATCAGGTTGGGGACTCTTGTACATTTTATTTTCATTCATTCTCGGGATGGGGGCATCGCTGGCAAAGCCGGCATTTATTGCCCATCCCTAGTTACCTTGAAAAGGTGGTGATGGGCCTTCTTCTTTAATTGCTGCAGTCCGTGTGATGAAGATGATCCAGGAATGCTGTTTGGTAAGGAGTTCTAGGATTTTGACCCAGCGATGATGGAAGGAACGGCTATATATGTCCAAGGCAGGACGGTGTGTGACTTGGAGGTGATAGTGTTTCCATGCACCTGCTGCCCTTGTCCTTCTAGATGGTGGAGGTCATGGGTTTGGGAGTTCCTGCAATGTAGCCACGGTGCGGCAGTGGTGCATGTTTAGCCTGGTGGATGAGATGCCGCTCAGGTGGATGACTTTGTCCTGGATGGTGTCGATGAGTTTTGTGTCAGTGGCACTCATCCAGGCAAGTGGAGAGTATTCCCTCATACTCGTGATTTGTCGGTGGTGGAGGCGCTCTGGGAAGTTGGGAAGAGAGCCACTCGCTGCAGAATACACATCTGACCTGCTCTAGTAGTCATGGTATTTTGTGCGGCTGGCCCAGTTGAGTTGCTGGTCAATGGTGACATGCCAGGATTTGGTGGGGGGGAAACTCAGCGATGGTAATGCTATTGAATGTCAAGGGAAGGTGGATAAGCTTTCTTGTTGGAGATTGGCTGACACTTATGTAACATGAATGTCATTTGCCCCTTCAGTCCAAGCCTGGATGTCATGCAGGTTTGGTTGTATTTGGGCACGGACTGCTTCATTGCCTGAAGAATTGCTAATGGAGTTGAATACTGTTAAATCATCAGCAAACAGCCCCACTTGTGAGTTTATGATGGCAGGAAGGTCATTGATGAAGCAGCTGAAGGTAGTTGAGCAAAGTACACTCCCCTGAGGAACTCCTGCAGCGATGTTTCAGGTCTGAGATGACCATCTGCCTTTGTGCCAGATATGACTCTATCCATTGGGGAGTTTTTCCCCTGACCCCCATTGGCTTTGATATCAAGGGCAGTCAGTCTGACCTCACCTGTGAAATTCAGCTTGTGTCCATGTTTGGACCAAGGCTGTACTGAGGTCCCATGGACACAAGAGCTGGACCAAGGCTGTACTGAGGTCCTCAACCAAGTGGTCCCAGCAGATCCCAAACAGGTTATTGGCGAGTTGGGTTTGTCCTACTTCTTGTGGACAGGACATACTTGGGCAAGTTTTCACATTGTTAAGTAGATGTCAATGCTGTAGCTGTACTGGACCTGTCCTCTGATTCAACCTTACTTGGGGATTGGTCTTTAAGCTCATTGCAGCACTAATTTGAGATCAGTTTAATTCAATTCAATTCACTTCTGGTGCTCCCAGGTGGCTTTAAAAAAAAATTCGGGCAGCATTTATTGCCCACCCCTAATTGCCCTCGAGAAGGTGGTGGTGAGCCACCTTCTTCAACCGCTGCAGTCAGATACTTCTTTGTAGCGGTTTGGTACAACTGAGTGGTTTGCTGGGCCATTTCAGAGGGCAGTTAAGAGTCAACCACATTGCTGTGGGTCTGGAATTACATGTAGGCCAGACCAGGTAAGGACAGCAGATTTCCTTCCTTAAAGGACATAAGTGAACCAGATGGGTTTTTACGACAATCTGGTAGTTTCACGATACTAGTTGTAGTTTCACGATACTAGTTGTAGTTTTACGATACTAGTTTTTTTTTAATTTCCAGATTTATTTAATTAACTGAATTTAAATTCCCCAACTGCTGGGATTTGAACTCATGTCTCTGGATCATTAGTCCAGGGCTCTGGATTATTAGTCCAGTAACATAACCACTATGCTACCGTACCCCAACCATGGTAGGACCCTGGGAGAGATCATCGTCTTGACTTACTATGGTATACAGCGGGATACCAGCTATGTGACTTAGGGTTGCCCACTCTGATTGGATGTAGTCCTGGAGGTTTCATCACATGACTTCCAACGCCCTTGAATAATCAAACAGCTTTTCTTTCCCATTTCCAATAGTTCTATAAGTAATGAACAAGTGTTCAAAGAAAATGAAAAAAAAACAACTGTTTTTTAATGCCCCCAATGAGGTTTCTCCTGGATTGCTTGCAGTCGTGTCCAGATTAATCTTCAATTCCTGGAAATGCCAGGACAATCCTGAAGGGTTGGTAATCCTAATGTGACTCCAGATTGTATTACCAACTAGATTGACTGGATTTACAGTTGATGCACAATAGCCCAATCAAAAGACATGTACTTCCCTGTCTCTTCATCTCGACAATGCTGCCAGACTTGGGTCCCTTTCCTGGCATACTGCGAGTTACACGTACATGTAGGACCCCCCACCAACCAGCTGCACAGCTCCCAGATGCCGTGTTTAGAAACTGGGACTGAGGAATGGAAAGGCCTTTTTTTGCACTTACTTTTCCATCCCGTCTCCCCAAATCGCCCACCGGCTGCAAGGGATTGATGATGCCTTCAATATTTCCAGGAAAGGCCTGGTCATGGCTTGGGATCTTTTGCTGCCAGGAGATGACAGCATTTTGGTTCGAAAGTTACTATTGAATCTGCTTCCACCACCCTTTTGCAGCAGTGCATTCCAGATCATCATAACTCACTGCATTAAAAATAGATCAGCAGTTCACTAATTTTGCAAATAGATTTGGATATTTAACCATTCATGTCTGAGTAATTAGAGCTCAGCCAGGCTGTCCGCTCCCTTCACCCTACTACTTAGCAATGCTGACTTCATACTTCAAAAAGTACCTTGTATTATTATGCCAAATACGAGTACTGAATCAATTCCAGCAGTTTATAAGGAGTAATAAATGAAGCAACATTGTGCACCCAGACTACTTTTCAGTCTTCAGCTGCTGAACTGTGTAATGTCTTTAGGCTACCACATTATTTATGAGCAACGTTTCTAACTTTTGTAATTATAGATGTTGTAAAGTAGCAAATCAGGACATTACAGTGTTATCACAACCACAAAGGGAAATAAAAATCAGCGTCCTTCTGGGTGAATATAGAACAGATTGTTACCTATCCTGTTGATACATCTGGTACTGGAATAGTTCATCCAAAGTCTGGTACCCGCCTCAGTCTACTCCTAAAAAGTACCACAGCAGAACAAAGCCTGCAGTCTGCCATCATTTTGCACATATTCAGCTGTAGAATGTGCTCAAGCTGGTACATTTCCAGAATGCTTGTCCCCATAACATTCGACTTTTCCTGGTTATTATAGATGATCCATGCACATGTACTGAGTTTTTCTTCATAAAAATCCATTAGTATAATTATGCAACAGGAGTACAAAGCCACTGCACCTTACGAAAAGCTCTTGCTGTCCAGAAATGTAAACAAGAACAAGGAATTCACTGAAAATATGAATGTGACCCTTGTGGACAATGCAACAACACTTGCATTTAATGATTATAAATTCATAAATGCTGCTGTGCATTGTCACCATAAATAACTCAAATTTCAGGGCTATCTCTGTGGATTCAATAGGCAGTAATTGGATGATAAACATAACCATAAATATTAGGTGCTGGACCTGATCTGAAGTCTACTATGAACTACACCAAAGACTGGAATATAGCTCAGCAATCAGCCTGGAAGGTCAGAGAGTTTCCTTGAGGCATCTCCAGTTCAGTACGAATTCAAAGCAATATGTATGTAACTCCACTGGCAGGCCCCGAGATGAAAGCTGCACGAGGAGGATTTTGGTTCTTGTGGCTCAAAACAAGTCATAAAAAACCAAATGGCAAAAATAAGTAAGAGATTACAATACATAGGCCCTGAAATTCCTTGTGTCGTAATCGCAGTGATTATGCCAGGATCTTGCCAGACAGTGCCCTCTGCTGATCATGTTTTGCAAGGTTAGTAGGAGAGCACCTCATTAGCATGAGGCAGAGAGTTGCAAGTGCCATATTCAGCACACCGGCCCTCACCTGCCTCAAACCAACATAAACTCCAGTCTTGTTCCACCCTTTGCGGGGGGGGCGGGCGGCGGCAGTGGTGGAAGGGAGGAGGTGCCCAGGCTCAACCCCAACTATCAGCTCCCTGAGCAAGGAGCTGGATCTGGCTACATGCTTCTGGGATCCAGGCTGCTCGCCTACATATGGCCTTGAGGATCAATGCGCCTCTCTTCATTCACAGAATGGCAGGTTTTAACTGTGGAGCAGGAACTCCTGGCTTAGGAAGTTCCGCCTCACCCTTGCCCCCTCCCCACCCCAACCATCATTTGCCCAGGAAGGGGTGGATGGAAGCTCCGCCCCTTATATGTCACATGAGGAAGCTTCCCGAAACGGATAATACTGGCCAAAGCCCCAGTGCATTTCAACCGCACAATGGCTGGATGACCTACTTTAAATAAAAAGTACCATTAACAGTTGTTACTGCATTGTAACCCGACTCATCTTCCAGTGTGGCAGCAGCTTTTTGTTCATGGTGGATGAGAAATGCTCTGTGCATCAAATTAAAGTGAATATATTAAATACATGAGATAAAATTCAAGGTTGATTTGATAAGATAGAATCTGTCCCACCAGAGATTTCTTCTGTAATTACATTCTTCAAAGTTCATTTCACTTTCCAATTACTTTAAACATGTAGCTCCTGGGCACTGTAGAAGACAGACTTGCACTTAGCGTCTTATCACATCACTGGGTCAAAATCTTGGAATTCCCTAACACTGTCTTGGGAGCAGTCAGTATAAAGACTGCATTTGTTCAAGGAAGAGGCCCAACTGCCTTCTCAGGGCAACATATATGGTACGATAAATATTAAAAACCCCTTAAAGTACTTCAATGAAATTAATTCAAAGTAGAGTGATTGTTACGTGGGAAAACACAAATCTCACTCCTCCTCTGCAAATTGTGCCACGGGATCTTTAACATACAGCTGAACCATAGAGACATGCCTCTGGCGGATGGCATCTTTAACAAAGCATCACTCCTTCAGTACTATACTGGAGTACCAGCCTACATTGTGTACTCAAGTCCAGGCACTTCTGCTATATTATTTTGGATGGGAGGCGCATTACGGACATACAAAAAAAAGCATGCTGGGTGAAAGCAATGATGCAGAGATGCCGGTGTTGGACTGGGGTGGATAAAATTGAGAGGTCGCACAACACCAGGTTATAGTCCAACAGTTTTATTTGAAATCACAAGCTTTCGGAGCTATCGATCGCCCCTTCCTCAGGTGAAGCAAAGCATAGGTTTGCACCCTGCAAAGCAACATCCTCCCTCATTATTTAGGTACGTCGCCGGCATCTGAATAGAACGCAAACTTACCTGATGGGGACCCTCCTTTGTGAACTTGCTCGCTGACGCTGCGAGTAGGAGGGCAGCGTAATGGCCTACGGATCCCAGGGGCGCAGCATGTGCGGACGTGTACCTGGGATTACGTGGGCCTGGTGCTCCAATCATCAAACAGAAGGGGTCTCATTCATTTATAATCTCCGGAAAGGGAAAAAACCAAACAAACACTCATTACTCGAGCCTTCCGGGATAAACATCTATACCTTTCAGTTCGGATTTTTTTTAAGCTTATGCTCCACATAGATGCCAAAAATATAAATTATTTTAATCAATGTAGCAACCGCTTCCTCCGAACTTTTCATGGACAAAAATACTTTCCATGGACAAAATCCCCAAATGCTTCCACTTCTGGCCTCAAGTTTTTTTAAATTGCTTGCATTTATCAGGAGGTATTCCCTTACACTGTGGAAACAGGCCCTGTGCCTGTATCCACCAGCTGTAACATTTTCGTACGTAACTGTTGGGCAGTTGGTGGGCAATTAGCCCAACTCTACGCCAGCAATTAGGTTTTCTGGTCGGTGCAGATGATCTATCAAGTTGGAACTTGACAGATCGCAAGTTCGGGATCTAGCGCAAGCGCCATCCCGAACTTGCTGTGCATTTCAAAGGCGGGTATGACGGCGTACTCTGAGTACACCGGCATACCCATCGCAAATTCTGGCCCTAGTTAATGCCTACAGATGATACTGGAAAAGGGTCCAGAAACAATTAAAAAACTGCTCAGAAAATAAAAACCTTTCCAACTCAACTGATACTATCGTGGCATAGCGGGTTGAATTTGGTTTGTGTAGAGGGTGACGCTACAGGCTAAATACTCTGTTCTTGCACTGCTGGGTCCTGGTTCAAACCCAGCACAGATAAATGGTATGTAAAATCTCTATATTTTAAAGGTTTTTATCAAACACATTTACTTACTATTGTTTTTCTATCAGACAGGCAGACTACCTTTGGTGACCCATCCAGGACACTGAATACACACAGCTTCGAGTCACCAACAGGAGAATATTTCTATCACTGCCCCTTGTCTGTGCACAAGACTGCTTCGCCTACAGCCAGATGTAAATTATTCCATTATGAAAAAAGGATTTGTGAAAATAAGCTAGCTTACAACATTTCTAATAGTCATATAAGGTAACAGAAACCCAGGAGCTCGGAGAATTGGGCAGCTGTTTATCTCGCACATGGGAAGATCCAAGCACAGAAGCCATTGGAATAATAATTTATTCAATCAGGAAGGAGGACTTGGTTGTGAAGAGTTTAAAAAGCAGAAACCCAAGTAGAGATGGACAGCATTAAATCTAACATCATCACCCATGGTTTCAAACAAAAAAAAAAATGCACCAAACCTATGGGAGTTACTTTTGCATGTCGCAAACTCCTTAGCAATTCACATAATAAACATTTCTGGTTGTGCTTCTTTTAAGTAGACTCAAAAGGAGAACTTGTCTGCAGAGGAAACAAGCTACTGTATTAAAATTTCTTCCTCAAAATTTAAAATTGCATCGCTGTGGTTGTATAAATCAAGAATGAAAACACTTGGTTTCGTGCATCAATACAACTGTAATATTCACATCACTATCACAAACATTAAAAGGGAAACATCAGGAAAACCTAACATACACCTTGATGATTGTGCTCAAGCATCAGCCACTCTGTGTAAAAAAAAAACTCCAGTGCATCAAATAACAGATCGATAATTTGAAATCCTTGCACAGTACCCCTGCTTCATGTTGGAATCAGCCAACTTGAGTGTAGTGACAGCATCAGAGCTGGGCCAAAGACCAGCTCTCTACCTCCCATACTCACTGCAGACCCAACTCAGTCACATTAACCTGCAGTGTGCCAGCAAGCAAAACTTATGAAGTAGGGCTATCATTTTCATTTCATTCCAATTTAAGACTACAGTGAGAGTAATGAGATTGGGTGGAGACCAGGGGGGGGAAGAAATTTGGTATCGCCCCGTTTGCGGCGCAATTATCAGCCGGGCACAAAGTTTAGCGGCTGGCACTAATTATCGCCTCCGACTGCAAACTTGGCTTCTATCGCCCCTGGAGTTGATTGGAGCGAGGCGCTACCTCAGAGCGCTGGCGAAGCTTATGTGATGTCAGTCAGCAATGGAACACAGACACACTGGCCAGTTCTTAAAGGGGAGGGTCGATCTTGCTCTCCATCCACACCCTGCTCATTGCAGCCTTAAATCTCGGCCTGGAGAGACCTGTACATCAAATCTGCTGGAAAGAACAATGGAGACCCCCCAGGGAAAGAGCTCAGCGTGCAGCCCCCAGTCTCTTCTAAATCGATGCAAGGTCAAATCAAAATGAACCTGCAAAGTGCTGCTCAGTACCCAAAACTCCTTCACACAGCGTTGAATCTCTCCAGAAGTCTCTCTCTCTCTATGTGTGTGGCGCAAAAATGTCGCCAACATAAAAAGGCAGGAAGCGGTCGCCTTTAAATAGCGCTCCCCCAGTCCCTTCCCGACTGCAAAAGTTCCCCTCAACCGGTCGTTGCTAACAGCAGGCGGAAAGGCAGGGGGCGCCACTCAATATCCGGTCCGGGGCGCTACCAGGGCGTTGCACGCTCGACTGACGTCACGATCTGCGGGCGCAAGAGACCGTGGCGGTAGTGTTTAGTGCCGCCGCAAAATGTCTGGTCAATTTCACGGGAGGTGCAAACATCGCCGCGCCCGGGCGCTAGTTGCTTTGCACCCCATTAGCGCCCTCTTAGGGCACAAACGGGAGGCACAAAGCAACCGAATTTCCCCCCCCCAGTATATTTAGATCAAATCACTGGAGTTTCCCTTTAATCAAAAACACTTCCAACTTCTGTAAAATTCCGTTAAATGATTTTGGTGCTCTTTATTTCTCCACTGTTTTCCCATTCGGCTTTACAAATTCTTAACAAGTTAGTTTAATGCCTCTAATTGATTGTGAAATTCTGTATTTTAGTAGATGTCCAACACCCTGAAGCCTTGTGTTTTTAGAAACCCAAGCTTTAGCTGCAGTGTCCTTACTGCTGCTTTGAAGCACTGCATCCTTAGTCTCAATGTTTAGCCTATGGCTGAGTGTATGTTCCAACTGAAGCTTCTTTGTCTAGGGTTTTAAAAGAAGCCCATCTTTTAAGTATTTGTAATACAATAAAACTTATTTGTGAATTATAATGTGTAAGTTGATGAAAAGTTGGCACCTTTCTAAACACTCTCACTGTCCTGTTTAGTTGCTCACTTGACTTTTATGCCTATGTGCATTTGTCTCGGGCAGAAAGTGTCCTTGAACCTGAAGATGTAGGCAGCACAAGCGATTTGTAGCTGTACTTGCAGCTCAGCGCAATAGATACAGTCAGTTCCTTCCTTCCCCAAGGTGGATTGCTTTAGTATAAAGTACTTCACCCAGAGTCCTATTTACATGTCGCCAAAGCTCATTGGACAGGCACACCCTAATGTGAAACGTGTGGCTTCATAAAGTGTTTACTTTTTAAATTTAAAAAGCTCCCAAAAGACTCAAGGCAACCCGTTAGTGAGACTGGGTGGTGCAGTGAATGAGTACATTGCCCTTTCAACTCGAGATCTGAATTTAAAAATCAGCTCAGATGCCAAGAAAACATTTGTTTCTTTGCCAGGTTTAAGGGTCCTTTGTGAAATAAAAATTTGGGTAATCTTGGTACAGCTCCTTGTGGGCTCTTCACTTTGCATCTAGTTAGGCTGTGCTTGGAAGTACTTGATATGGGTGGCCAAAGTATTCCATGGCCCGCACTCACACTCACACATTGAGCACAAGAATTCACCAAGAAACAACTTAGGACTCCTTTGCAGTATGTGCTCAATCTCCAAATCCAAGAAAAATTTGGACACAGAATACAACTGGGAAATTCAGTTCAACTTGAGTTACTTCCCCATCATAGGGAGTTTGGGCACCTCTTAGAATTCTATTACATTCCACTTTTACGGTGATCAAAGCAAACCTCAAACAGGTACATTTTCACTAGTTAATTTTGGAATAGAACCAGATACCAATTGTTCTGAATAAATTTACAAAAATTTCAGCAATCTATACCTGGAATTCATGGTACTGTAATGAACTGCCGCCTACCACCATGCTTGTGCCCAAGTAAACCTGACAAAGTCATCTCTTGGGCATGAGGTTTACACTGTAAATGCACCTGAATTGCACACTTATAACATATAACCCTTTCTCCAAGGCAGGATTCATGCTCACACGAATTTGCTCAAACAGAATTCAGCTAAAAAGCTACTAATATCTTATTGGGTTGTAATTTTAGATGCTGGTTAAGGAAGGGGCAAGGGAGAAATAAGTATGGGGACCCAGAACAAATATGACTAATTAAAAATCAATAATCCTTTGATTTGATACCCCGCTGGTCAATAGATCGACCATCAACACATTAGCGTAAACATCCACAGGGTCAGTGGCTATTGTTCAGGACTGCGAATCCTGGTTGATTTCCCTCCCCCTTCAACCTTTACCTGAACTGGGCCACTGCAGCCAGTTATAGTGCTCCTACAAAATTAATTTATGTCTCCATCCCCACAGGACTTTTTCCCTTTTAGAAAGGTTTAGAACCACAACAGTTTAAAGCACAGAAAGAGTCCATTCAGTCCATTGCATGCATGCAGGCTCTTTGCTACAGCAATCCAAAACTACTCCCATTGCCATGTTTCTTCCTCTGCTTCGAATATTTAGACATTTAATTTAATTCATCTTAAGTTAGTTTCCTTCTGGAAGCTAAACATTGCTATTGCTTTAAGTTATAACCACTGGCTTGCCCAGATTAGCCATCGTCCACAGATGAAATGAGATGGAACTGTGTATTCATTTTACACTCGTGAAAGGAAGGGAAAAAACTTACTAATAAAGGGCACAAAAATCTCTCCCTCATCAACAACTTGCATTTATACAGCATCTTTAACGCAGTAAAATGTTCCAAGATACTTCACAGGAGCATAGACTTAAGAGCTACTCTTAAACTGCTAGAAAGAACTTATTTGACCCAGAAATACAAGAGGAAAAAATGCACACCCAAATGATAATTTAAAAAATCTCTTGCTGCGGGTAAGTTACGCAACAATCACAGTTACAGTCACTGCAGTGTTATAGCAAACGTCCAGGAAAAGAACTATTCCATGAATACTTATTCCCCAAAGCCATGAAAGTCCAAAGCAAGAACAGTTGGTGCAAACCCAAAGCAAAAAACTGCCTGCAATATGGCACGGACAGGTAATGTCAACAACTGGCCTCAAAAGAAAGTCAGCGTGAGACACTGGTGGTGTAAGGATGCTCTTCAAAAGCTGAGGCAGGGAACTTTACACTGCATTGGAGCTGAACATTTTCAGCACAAACACAATTTAAAAAAAAACTTTAAAACAAACTATTCAAATGAATTGGCTTTCTGCCATTTTGCTTAAAAATAATTGGGGTTCATACAACTAATTCAAGTAGGTCCAGATGTAGTTGGCTGCATAACACATGCGTCATGGGGAAGATTATCCAAATTATTTTCATTAGCAAGCAAGCTTAAATGGTTAGGTGCTTCTTGGTTTCAGTTACTAACACCTTGCACTACTTGGATTCAATTCTAGTCACTATACAAGATGTTAGCTCAATTTGGTTACTGGGTTTCACTTGTAATGTGCTTGCCTACGGCAGGAAGCTTGTCTTTGGATTTAAAATCACCTGGCAATCACCAGAACCTAACAGTTTTGTCATCATGGGTAAAACAAAGGAACTTTCTCCCCTTTGTAGGTTATATTTTGAATTGCACAGAAAAACTTAATCCCAATCTATAAAAAGGAAGGGGAAAAAGAGAAAGAGGAGAAAACAAATCACAAATTGAATCCATAATCATCCATCCTTGGGCATACACCAGGTATTACAAATTCAAAGTTCTCGAACCTTTAGATTAATATCTATTGTGTGTCGAACCTTTAGATTAATATCTATTGTGACCATGAATGCTGGTTTTGCACTAAATGCTCTGCCATAAAAGCAGACAAAAATACACAAGTACAAGATTGGCAGCTTTAATGATACTTGGTTTTAGAATTAACGGACCCCAATTCAATACGGCTGGTTTGCGTGTTAATAGTGGTACCATAAATACAAGCTCGCTCTTTCTGTTGCTTTGCGAACAATGCAATTCAATAAAATGACCAATTTGGAAACAGTTTTAGGGTAAGGGTAACAATATTACATTTCTGTAATGCAAACACTATATATATGGGAGTCAATTATAACGATCGTTGAAATTTGACAAAAGTAGCAGCTAATTGTGTAAAACAAAGACAATATAACTAAGCTAAAGTGTAGGGCAGAAAACACAATTTTAGAAACGTTATTACAGGTGCAATAAACTATTTCCATATTTTCTGTCAATGCAGTCAACACATTATACCAATTACCCTACATCGGACAAGGAATGGTCATTCCCCCCTCTGCCCAGCACAATCTTATGTTCCATCTTTAGTCAGGAGAGCTACACTTTTCTGTGGCTCCATTCAAAGAACCTGCGTCAATTACAATGTGGATTACTTGCGATGAGGGGAGAAATGTTTTATGTATTTTAAACTTTAAGCAGGATGTTTTGCACTGGGATGAAATGTCCATGACGTTTATAAGCAAAAGCAAATCCTGAAATAGACACCATGAAAAGGTACTTCAGGATGTGATTTTTCCCCCCCCCCCTCCCAGAGACAGCGATGGGGAAAAACAAATACAAATTCCAAATAATGTTCCTTTTGAAATTAGATTGATATGCAATTAAAACTAACTAATATGAAGTATCCCATTAAATAACTTTTCTGGCGTTTATTTTGGCATAAATAGTACTCCATAGAATCAAATACAAAATCTGAGCAAGGCTAGTGACAGTCACAAGAAAAACTCAACCCAGGTCCAAATAGGGCTATGGGACAGCTTGCCCCTCTGCTAGTTCTGCTATACAGTTGTTCACATTCACAGACATTGCTGCTCTCTTCCACCCAACTTCCGACTTCAGTCTCCATGCCTGCTGTTCTCTCCCTCCCAACTTCACCCAGAAGTAGTTTTTAAAAGAAATAAAAATCACACTATTTATGGGCAAAAATCTCTCTTCACGATGAATATGAAAATTACAGGATGTCATACCATGACCAAATCATTTGCTAGTGCTGGGCATTTAGATAGCGTCTCGCATACAATGAATACTGAAGTCAAAGAGTGATTTCACCTCTCTAAGGAAGGAGTCCTTTACCTTAGTAGGTAGGTACAGCTCCAAACATTGCACATTTTGATAACTGGTCAGTTTAAATCTGTAGCAGCCGACCTATTGCATGCCAGGTATTAAAATATAAAACATTTCATCAATACCAGCATACAGCCTTAGTGCTCCCATCTTCAGTCCATCTCCTATTACTAGTTCCAATATATTTCATTTACAATACCACTGTAAAAATTCAACAGGCATTGGTATTTCATTGCACTAATACCACCCTCCCTCTTCATGAAGATGCTGACTCATGCTAGCGTATAGTTCCACAGGCACTGGTCACCCCCTGATACCTCACCTAAGTGGCCATTCTTCATGTGTTAGCCTACACAGCAAGTACAGGGAGGTTATTCGACCTTGTGCACATCACAGTGTAGCCTGAATCTGCCCTCACCAAACTGCCAGGGCATGTGGACATTTTAGCAGAGGATTGCTGGATAGCAATTTGAGGGAACCTTGGCTGATTTATCTTCCTCCCAGCCCAGAGGTGCAAAGACCAATTGCAGCACCCCTGCAAGCCCCCAGCTGATAGCAGTTAACAGCATAAACGGGGAATTGAACTCGAGAGTTTCTGGAGCATTCAATTAACTGAAGTAGTTCTGGGGACTGACCAGGAAATTTGTTCCCACACTTGAATAAATTATGCAAATACACCTGTTAAATAACAAAAAAAGTTTTATTCAATTGTCTGTACCACTACATTAGATTAGATCTACATTAGGTTCCACTGCATTAGAGAAGCAGTTACGTTGCATCAGCCGAGCACAATTTCACTGCCCATTGGGTCAAAACATTGGGCCAATCCCTAAAAAAATAGCTCGAGTCTAAACAGATGATCTTAACAGGTGATCTTTAAACTTAAATGTAGTTTAGATTTTTAAGCCCTTTTAAAACAGAATGTACAAGTACAATATATATACTGCTTATTTAAGTATCCTTAGCAGCTTATAATTTCCCCCACTGTTTTTGGACAAAATAGTGTTAAATCCTCTATTTAAATAATAAGCCTTTTTTTTAAAAAAAAGCACTTTACATTACATACAATCAAAGACAAACAAAAGGTGATTCTAACGGTTGACAAACACTTTGTGTGTGCTTTAACAATTGCAGTCTATGAGTTTCTTTTGGTCCCTACAGATAAGCCTGTGGGACTTAAACAGCAGTTTTAGCCAAAGACAACCGTTTGATGAGCAAAATATAAACGGTCACTAAAGATCTCTTCATAATGAGCCACAATAAATGGGAGCAAATCAAAAGTACTTCCTGTCTACAACGGCACCACTTGGCCAGCAGTTCTTATGTTGGTCAGGAGCTGTTACTGCCAGATTACAAGAGTGACCTCTCATGTGCAATAAATGGCAAAAAACTGCAAAAATCACTACCTAACTGTATAAAATGACTTGTTTTTGTGTGTGCACAAACAGAAGATAATTTTCAGATCTTCTAATTCATGTAACTGTAACCTATCCAGAATACAATGTGAATAGCACTGGCTGCAACAGGTCTTTACATTAGGCACTCAAGGTAGGTCACAGTGACTGCAGCGGTTGCAGGTCAATAAAGAGTCAACAGAAAATGGATACATATTAACTGATACTTTTGCTCAAACTGAAGAGAGATCACTGCTGAAATCACAACACAAGAGTGTGTGTATAGGATAACTTGTTTCATATTTACTTTTATTTCCAGCTCTTCAACCATGGGTTAAATCTTCCCCATCCAGTAACTGACTCAACTTCCAAATAATGAAGTGTGTACCATATATGAACTGGCCCATGCCAGCATTTCAATGGGAACAAAAACAGTGAGTGTTTTACAAACAGTCAGCCATGCCTGGCCAATGTCCTCGCTTGTCTGTAGAATTATAGGCATTGTGCATCATAATTTAAGGCTGAATTAGTTAAACCTACACATTAGCCCTTTCTGTGCTGAATATCCTTTGCAGCTTTCAATTTACACACATTTGCAAAAGGGATGACATACAGTAAACCTCCAATAAACATTATAAGTTAGAATTGCGCAAAGAACCATGGGTTCTCAATTCAGTGTTTGGGCAAAAACACAAACACACACACACACGCACATATATATTTAAAATAAAATGTTGGTGTTGAAATCCTCTTTCGATACTCAAAGGATTTCCCTCATCACCTGTAAACTGAGTTCAACAAAAACTCAACGATTCCAAACAGTAAAACAGCATACAGATACTTTATTGCTGACCTCTCACACAGCTTCACGCCATCATTCACTCTGCTTGTGAAGTTTACATTTATGTACAATTACTAGCCAGCAAGAACTACCATGTGGCTTCATCTCTAGAATACAAGAGAAACATAAGCTCGGCAAATGTTTTTGTTGAAAGCATCAGCTAATAGAAAGGGGTCTCCAGGCTCAGTTTGGGCTCATATGCTCGGTCTGTAGTGCACTTTCAATAAACCAAGAGTTTTAACCGTGCCAGTGGCATTTACACATGCAGAAAAGCAAAACTCTTACTTTTTTTTGCTGCGCTTCAAGTACAGTTTCAAGTCTAAAACCCATTTTGTGAGGAGTGGGGATAGAGGAGGTAAGAAGAGAAAGGTCTAGAATCACTCCTGCTGGAAGAAAGGCATTTCTGCATTCCCACTGCTTAGAAAACAAATCTGCAACACTGCTGATTCAATACAAGGTATTGGATTTTAGTGGCATTTGACAGTTGGTAACTAGTATATGGCTGAGTCTGTGCCTCTTGTAGGAAGAAGCCAATATTCAAGACTATCAAGTTATTAGCTAGAATACTGCCTACCTTGATAGAAACCAGATGCATTATACTGTTGGCCTCCTTGCTGGAAATATTGCTCAAACTGTCCTCCCTGGGTGTAGTTGAGTCCACCTCTGTTGACCCACCCACCACCTTGTCCCCCACGCCCTCCACGACCCCCACGGCCACGACCTCCTCGTCCTGCAACTCGTCCTCCACCCTGATCATGGCCGCCATCCTGATATCTGTTGTCTTGATGTCCTTGGTAACCACCTCCTTGATAGCCACCCCCTTGATAGCTGCCACCACCTCCATGGTAGCTACCTCCTTGATAGCCGCCGCCACCGCCTTGGTAGCCACCACCATGGTAGCCACCATGCCCCCCTTGGTAGCTAGAATCTTGATGACCGCCACTTCCATCTGACCATCCGCCTTGAACTTTTCCTCTGCCTCCTCCACGTCCTCCTTGTTCTGTCCTATCATATCCACCACGGCCCCCACCTCGCCCGCCGTGATCATATCCGCCTCTTCCACCTCCTCCGTCTCTTCCACCTCCTCCGTCTCTTCCACCTCCTCCGTCTCTTCCACCTCCTCCGTAAGAGCCTTGGTCATATCCACCTCTTCCTCCTCGTCCACCACTAGGCTGGGCATTGTCTGGTCTCTTCTGCCATGGTGGCATCTCTGGTGGAGGGGCCTCAATTTCATTTGGCCTGCCACCTCTGTCTGGCACTCTTCCCATAAGTACCTGCAAAACGATGAAACCAAGGAAAAAAAGGTTATATTAGTTATATTTCTGTCATTCACAATTTCAGACATAAAATAATGTAAAGATTATACAAAACAGCTCATATTTCCAGCACACAAAATAAAATTCAAGTAGCCAAGTTAAATCATAGAATGATACAGGAGGCCATTTGGCCCATCGTGCCTGTGCCGGCTCTTTGAAAGAACTATCTAATTTCTCCATAGCCCTGCAAATTTTCCCCCTTCAAATATTTATCCAATTCTCTTTTGAAAGTTATTATTGAATCTGCTTCCACCACCCTTTCAGGCAGTGCATTCCAGATCATCATAACTCACTGCCTAAAATAAATTCTTGTCATGTCGCCTCTGGTTCTTTTGCCAATTACCTTCAATCTATGCCCTCTGGTTACTGACCCTTCTGCCACTGGAAACAGTTTCTCTTTATTTATTCTATCAAACCCTTCATGATTTTGAACACCTCTATCAAATCTCCCCATAACCTTCTCTCCTCTCAGGAGAACAACCCTAGTCAGTAACTGAAGTCTTTCATCCCTGGGACCATTCTAGTAAATCTCCTCTGCATATTAGGGAAGATGACCAAAAGCTTGGCGAAAGAGTTAGGTTTTCAGGAGCGTCTTAAAGGAGGAAAGAGAGGTAGAGGGGTTTAGGGAAGGAATTCCAGAGTTTAGGGGCTTGGCAGCTGAAGGCACAGCCAGCAATGG
Source organism: Squalus acanthias (assembly GCA_030390025.1). NCBI lineage: Eukaryota > Metazoa > Chordata > Chondrichthyes > Squaliformes > Squalidae > Squalus > Squalus acanthias. Next base: position 16,098,204 of record CM059436.1, on the reverse strand, counting down.
TAGAGCGATTGAAATCAGGGATCCTCAAGAGGCCAGAATTACAGCAGCAGATATCTCGGACTGTCGTGGGACTGGAGATTACAGAGATAAAGAGGGGTGAGGCCATGGAGGGATGTGAAAACAATGAGGAGATTTTTTTTTTTAAATCAAGGCGTTGCTCAACAGGGAACCAATGTAGGTCAGCGAGCAATGTTAAGCAAGGCTCCAACTTTGTCCTTACTGACAAAGCCAAACATTATTTTACCTTATTAACGGCACATGCAGTCTTCTCTCGGATGGACCCACTACTGGTTCGCATAATCTTGGATAGGTCTTCTCGAGCAGCTAGCAGGTGTGCAACACAAATGGTGCTTTTTGAACTCAAAGTTGCACGCTTGGGCTGGTAGACTTTGGCCAATTTTTCAGTCTGGCTCTGTGGAAAGTAGAACATGTACAAACCAAATCAGTATTAAATGTAAAAATGGCTGGATCACAATTTTGAAATTTACAGGCTTAGAAATTAACCCAAAATTCTCTGCATATTCAACTGGTAGCGTGGTTTCTTAGCACGTTGCATCTTCGACATGCTACACCACAAGTGGTAACTAGTAGGTCCATGCTCACCATTCGCCATGTGTACTGAGTTTCTGCCTCAACCATACAAACGCATTAAGCAGAAGACAGCCACTTCATCATAGGGAGAAAGAGGGGGCGGGGGGGGGGGAAATGACAGAGACATTGCTTCGGCCAGCTCCCAAAGAACTTTTTTGAAGCTTTGAAAGATATATGGGTTGAGTTTCTTCATTTCCCAAAGCGAAACCAGTTTAAGACAACAAGTCTAATTAAAGAAAGGCCAATAATAGAAATAGCCAATATCTCTTAAAAATATCGTACTGATTGCAAGGTTCCTAAAGCAGTTAAAATGCTTGCAAGGTGTCAATATAATACAGTGGGTTGTCCTTTCACCGTTTAGGCTCAAAATCAGATCTATCTAAAACTAGTAACATGAAATTTTCCTCTCTGGCTGCCATACTGTTCAGCGAGATGAGTTTGGGGTGCTTTAAGCCTGTTCGTCATTAGCATACTGCCTGTAATCTGGTGATTCCCACACCAGTTATCTTTACAGGAAGGTGAGGTTTCTAATTTCCAATTAGTGTTGCATAGTGTGGAGGACGAATTCTTGGAATGCATGCAAGATGGTTTCCTGGATCAGTATGTGGAGGAACCAACCAGGGAACAGGCTATTCTGGATCTGGTACTGTGTAATGAGAAAGGGCTAATCAATAATCTTGTGATCTCCGCATAATAATCTTGTGGTAAAGGGGCCTTTAGGTACAAGTGACCATAATATGATTGAATTTTACATTAAGTTTGAGAGTGATGTAGTCCAATCTGAAACTAAGGTCTTCAATCTAAACAGAGGAAACTACAAGGGTATGAGGGACAAGTTGGCCATGGTAGATTGGGAGCCTACACTAAAAGGTATGAAGGTGGACATACAATGGCTAACATTCAAGGAAATAATGCATAATTTGCAACATATTCCTCTAGGGCATAAAAACCCAAAAGGAAAAGTGATCCAACCATGGCTAACAAAAGAAATTAAAGCTAGTATTAAGTCAAAGGAGGAAGCTTATAAAGTTGCCAGAAAAAGCAGTCAGCCTGAGGATTGGGATCTTTTTAGAAATCAGCAAAGGGGGACCAAGAAATTGATAAAGGGAAAATGGAATATGAGCACAAACTAGCGAAAAATATAAAAACGGATTGTAAAAGCTTCTATAGGTATGTGAAAAGGAAAAGACTGGCGAAGGTAAATGTAGGTCCTTTACAGTCAGAGACGGGAGAATTTATAATGGGGAATGAGGAAATTGCAGAGAAATTAAATAAATACTTTGTTTCTGTCTTCACGGAGGCAGACACAAAAAACTTCCCAGAAATACGAGAAAACCAAGGGTGTGGCGAGAATGAGAAACTTAAAGAAATTAGTACAAAAACAGTACTAGCAAAATTAATGGGACTAAAAGTCGATAAATCCCAAGGACCGGATGATCTACATCCTAGGGTTTTGAAGGAGGTGGCCATTGGGATAGTGGACGCATTGGTTGTCATCTTCCAAAATTCTATAGATTCTGGAACGGTTCCTGCAGATTGGAGGATAGCAAATGTAACCCCACTATTTAAGAAAGGAGGGAGAGAGAAAACGGGGAACTACAGACCGGTTAGCCTCACATCAGTAACTGTAGTTGGGAAAATGCTGGAATCTATTATAAAGGTTGCAATAACTGGGCACTTAGAAACTAATAGTAAAATTGGGCAGAGTCAACATGGATTTATGAAAGGGAAATCCTGTTTGACAAACCTATTGGAGTTCTTTGAGGATAGAAACATAGAAACATAGAATCTAGGAGCAGGAGTAGGCCATTCGGCCCGTCGAGCCTGCTCCGCCATTCAATACGATCATGGCTGATCATCCAAATCCAGTACCCTGTCCCTGCTTTAATCCCCACAGTACACACATCCCACCCTACCCCCGTAACCCCACATATTTAATTCCCCCTAACATATCCCATCCTATCCCCATAACCCCACATATTTAATCCCCCCTAACACTAAGGGTCAATTTATCATAGCCAAATCAACCTAACCCACACATTTTTGGACTGTGGGAGGAAACCGGAGCACCCGGAGAAAACCCACGCAGACACGGGGAGAATGCGCAAACTCCACACAGACAGTCACCCGAGGTCAGATTCGAACCCGGGTCTCTAGGATGTAACTAGTGGAGTAGACAAAGGGGAACCGGTAGATGTGGTGTATTTGGATTTTCAGAAGACCTTCGATAAGGTCCCACACAAGAGGTTGGTGAACAAAATTAGGGCGCATGAGAATTGGGGGTAATATACTAGCATGGATTGAGAATTGGTTAACAGACAGAAAACAAAGAGTAGGGATAAACGGGTCTTTTTCAGGATGGCAGGCTGTGACTAGTGGGGTACCGCTAGGATCAGTGCTTGGGCCCCAGCTATTCACAATCTATATCAATGATTTGGATGAGGGGACCAAATGTAACATTTCCAAATTTGCTGATGATACAAAGCTAGGTGGCAGTGTCAGTTGTGAAGAGGATGTGAAGAGGCTTCAAGGGGATCTCAACAGGCTCAGTGAGTGGGCGAGAACATGGCAGATGGAATATAATGTGGATAAATGTGAAGTTATCCACTTTGGTAGAAAAAAACAGAAAGGCAGAGTATTTCCTAAATGGTGAAAGATTGGGGAATGCAGATGCTCAAAGGGACCTGGGTGTCCTTGTACATGAGTCACTGAAAGTGAATGTGCAGGTGCAGCAAGCCATTAGGAAGGCAAATGGTATGCTGGCCTTCATTACAAGAGGATTTGAGTACAGGAGTAAAGAAGTCTTACTCCAATTATATAGGGCCTTGGTGAGACCACACCTGGAGTACTGTGTACAATTTTGGTCTCCTTACCTAAGGAAGGATATACTTGCCATAGAGGGAATGCAACGAAGGTTCACGAGATTGATTCCTGGGATGGTGGGACTGTCATACGAGAAGAGATTGAGTAAACTAGGCCTGTATTCTCTTAAATTCAGAAGAATGAGAGGGGATCTCATTGAAGCATACAAAATTATAACAGGGCTTGATAGGGTGGATGCTGGGAGAATGTTCCCCTTGGCTGGGCAGTCTAGAACCAGGGGCCACAGCCTCAGGATAAAGGGTAGGCCATTCAGGACTGAGATGAGAAGAAATTTCTTCACACAGAGGGTGGTGAATCCTTGGAATTCTCTATCCCAGAGAGCTGTGAAGGCTCAGTCATTGGGTATATTCAAAACAGAAGAAGTCGATAGATTTCTGAGTAGTAAAGGCATCCAGGGAAATGGCGATAGGGCCGGTGAATGGAGTTGAGGCAGAAGATCAGCCATGATCTCATTGAATGGCGGAGCAGGCTCAAAGGGCCGAATGGCCTACTCCTGCTCCTATTTCTTATGTTCTTATGGGTGTTAACAATGCATGCCAGAAGTGGAAACATTTCCAGTCCCAACCGTTTATTTTCCTGCTCTTGATATGCATCGACATTCCAAGCAAAATTTTCATCCAGTACAACATTGGGGAATCATATAAATGTAATTATTTTTTGTATTGTTAACAAGTATTATTTTTCTTTCAAGAATGGAAGCAACTTGAGCATTAGATTGTCTAAGTGTCCAGGATCCTTGTCAAAATTGTGTAAAATTTGCCTTTAGTTTCAGATTAAGGACATTTTTCCTGCAGCCAAGTTGCTTAACATGCACTTTATACACTATTACACATTTGTTAATACTTCAAAATTGCAGAAGAGCAGCTTTTTTTCTGAAATTAAAATTTTGTTGGGAAATTATTTTCTTAGGAAGAGCAACTCGCTTTGGAATAAAAAGGAAATCGACACAGGATTACTCTGTAAATCCAATACCTTAGCTCGGTCAGACCACCCAAACGACTGAATGGTTACATCCATACGCTTCAGCAACATCTTTCGCCGAACTTCGTATTCATTAACCAGGATTTGATTGATGGCTTCTAATTTTTCCTATAAACAGAAGATGAATTCTTTATTTTGAAATACCACTACAGCCACACTGAAGAAAAAACTTTGTACCAGCTGCTTCCTTTTCAATTAATTTTGGAAATCCAACTTGCTTCACTCCCCAAAAAAGTGAAATGACAAGTAAAATGAAAGATTTTGTATACAAAGACTCTACAGCAGTGTTCAAGCACCAAACCGTGAGATAAAGGAGTTCAGAACAGGTTCTTATACACAATAGATGTATAGCGAAGCAGACTAGTTGGCCAACAAAACTATGTACAATAACCATGGCACCCCCAAGCTACCACAATGTATAATGATACATTCATTTGTACATGAGAAGAGGCTGGAGATGGGGGTTGGGAAATCATTTTTCTTTTACAAAATGGTATTTAGCATTAAATTCTTCAACATTGGGCTGTTCAGCTGTGGCTAAGATGGCAACTTTTTCCCCCGGGCCTCCATTAACACGGTTCTGAAATTAGCCACCAAAGGGAGAGACACATTAGCATGGTGCAACAAGCAGCCAGCCATCACTGGTTACCTCCTCACAGCAATAAGTCAGATCAGGGGTCAAATAGTTTGGAGACTGAACCAACCACCATTATTCTAACGTAAAGGCCTGGTGCTCCAATACCATACTTTGAGAATGCACGTTAGAACTGGGGACAATGGAACATGTTCCCATTTCAGTCCCCAAGTATTATGAAGCAGAGGCAGCCAGCTGCAGTGCAAATCTCTCTGCCTCAGCAATGCACTTCTCCATCAACTTCAGCTGAGCACATAAGAAATAGGAGCAGAAGTCGGCCATTTGAGCCTGCTCCACCATTCTTTAAGATCATGGCTGATCTTCTACCTCAACTCCACCTTCCCGCTCTATCCCCATATCCCTTGGTCCCCTTAGTATCCAAACATGCTACAGGTTGACATTAACTTTACATAGCAAACACCCACTCAACCCAAAGCAAGAATGCCAAATCACTACCATTTATAGGGTCAGTTTTATGCTGTGGGTCCATGCCTGATGGTGATTGGATTGAGTCTGCTCAAACCGACATCACACTGGCTCCTTGCAGCCAGCAGAGAAGGCCATCAGTCTGGACTGGATTTGAATCCAGGTCACAGGATGAAAGAAGAACATGCTAACCCATTGTACAACATAGTTCCCAGTTAAGATATTTGGTTGCTGTCTTGTTTGGGGATGTAATTTTTGCTGCTTTTTCTAGGCTGGATTTGTAACATAGGAACAGGAGTAGGCCATTGAGCCCCTCAAGCCTGTTCCGCCATTCAATGAGATCATGGTTGATCTGTGACCTAACTCCATATACCCGCCTTTGGCCCATATCCCTTAATTCCTTTAGTTAACAAAAAGCGATCAATCTCAGATTTAAAATTAACAATTGATCTGGCATCAATTGCCGTTTGTGGAAGAGAGTTCCAAACTTCTACCACCCTTTGTGCGTAGAAGTGTTTCCTAATTTTTAGACTATGCCCCCTAGTTCTAGACTCCCCAACCAGCGGAAATGGTTTCTCTATCTACCCTATCTGTTCCCCTTAATATCTTGAAAACTTCGATCAGATCACCCCTTGACCTTCTAAATTCTTGGGAATACAACCCTAATTTGTGTAATCTCTCCTTGAAGTCCGGGTATCATTCTGGTAAACCTACGCTGCTCTCACGCCAAGGCTAATATATCCTAAGGTGTGGTGCCCAGAACTGCTCACAGTACTCCAGGTGTGGTCTAACCAGGGTTTTGTATAGCTGCAGCAATACTATATCCATCCACCGAAAAACAAAAGTATTTCCTTCAAAAGGAGTACATGCACGAGTGAGACGATCAATCCTCAATGTGGAAAAACAGTACAGAATCATAGAATCGTGCAGCACAGAAGGGGGCCATTCGGCCTGTTGTGCCTGTGCTGGCTCTTCAAAGTGCATGTCCAACTACCTTTAGCAAGTTCCTATGGAATCTGATTCCACCACCCTTTCAGGTAGCGTGTTCCAGATCTTAACAACCCTCTGTGTGAAGAAATTTCTCCTAATTTCCTCTCTAGTTCTTTTGCCAATTATTTTAAATCTATGACATCTGGTTACCGACCCACTTTCCAGAGGAAACAGTTTCTCCCTAAACCCCATATAATTTTGAATACCTCCATTAGGTCTGCCCTTAACCTTTTCTGCTCCAAGAACAATCCCAGCTTCTCCAATCTCTCCACATAACTGAAGTTCCTCACCCCTGGTATCATCCTGGTAAACCTCCTCTGTATCCTCTCCAAAGCCTTGACATTCTTCTTAAAGTGAAGTGCCTAACTAGCTGAGGCCTAACTAGAGATTTGTCAAGGTTTAGCTTGACTTCCTTGTTTTTGTATTCAATGCCCCTATTTACAAAGCCAAGTATCCCATATGCTTTAACCGGTTAATAATTCTGTTGCAACAATATGATTTGTGATTTGGTAAGTATTTTCAAATAACATGGCTGAAAACAGGATTCAGAAGTGCCCCACAAGTTTCTTTGGAAGTCTAAATGGCATTGTTCAACACCTTAGGAGGTTATATAGTATCTATTTAATAGTACTTATGAACAAAAGGATAGATCATCTAATCCATATTGAAAATGGCCCCAATTGATTCCAGTCATGTGTGTCGCAAACAATTAATGGGTTCATTACTCACCCAGTGAAGTGGCCCAAGTGCTTTTTTCACCAGAGGTTTTCCCACATGATTTGGGGGCACCTTTGACAAAGATTCTTTAAGCTGAAAAAGAAAAATATATTTGAGTTGAAAACCTAGTGGTTAAAGATGAAAAAATTTAGAGCAATCTAATTCAAAAGGTGTATTTTTCATTTAAGGTCAAATTATAAACAGCCATTTGAAGACCAGTGCACCAAGCTAAAGAAGAAAAAGCAATCTAAACGGTAAAATCACCCACCACAGAGCTACATTTTCTGAAAAGCTAATAGTATGAAATTATGTTCAGACACAGAATGGATGCCCCAATACTTTTCAGAATGGAATTGACAAAACTGATTGAACCTTTCACAGTGAACAGTTTGCCCAAATAATCATAGGAAACAAGTTAAAAATTAGGAAGTAAAGAAGAATGGATGTCAGGCAGAGTGGTTTTCCACAAGAAAGGGTAATAGTTCTTGAATACATTACTAGAGGTGATTGAAGCTATATAAGTGGTTTCAAGAGACAATTAGAGTTTCTGAACAGATGGATTAAGGCTGGTTGGTAGCTAGCTGTGTGTTTACCTGCTCTGGGCCAACACTTAGATTCAATTCATTAATTTGCCTGCACAACTTGCAATGCCATTTTCTTTCACATAATCTACAACCCCGATATTAATCTAAATTTTAGTTCCTTCTTTATTTCAGTGTTTATTAGCTCCCGACCCGAAAGAGAAGCTTATACTTAATGAATTTTCAGGATGTGTGGCATGATCCCCAACAGTTTTTCATACTTGTTTTTATTTTTGCCACATTTTATACTCTAACCCCTTTTATTTAATCTGCAGGAAATACCACCAGGGCCTGTCAAATTGCACTTTATCCAAAGTTTATTAATTAAACAGCTAATTGTCAGGAAGCATGAGCCACTCCTGACAGCATTTCATACTTACTCTGAAGGGCGAAGGCGGCTTTACTGTTTGAATAATAAACACGGGAAAATCCCTTGGATTAAAGCTGACCCGATTTCTGCTTTTACTTATGTTTTTAATTGAATAAATTTTGGGGAAGCTCATTCTATTGGCAGGTCGCTATTTTTATCTAATTAAATTTAGAATTATATTTACTTTGTTCCACAATGACGCGTTCCATTATTGGTGCTATTGGTTTATGGATGGATGTCGGTCTGGACACCTGGGGAACCGCCTACTTTTCTTCAAACAGTACCACGTAATGCTTTATGATCACGTGAACCAAGGTTACGTGGAGAACTGGTGCATTAGTACACTACATTCTTATATGTACTGTATACGAATGTAGCATTCTTGCTCATTACTTCCTGCAAATTTGACATTTATTCTTATCGCACTTAGCACATCACACTCTCCTGACTAACACTGTTCAACATCACAGGTGATCTGCAAATAGGGTATTAAGAATTTTGCATCTTTGCGCACTACATCTCATCACACTTGTGTTAGGCTATCTCGCTCACACTTCATTTTACTTACTTCTCAAGTCTCTAACATAGGCAGTGCTATTGCCTACTTACATTTGTGATACCTCAGGCCATTCTCCAGCCTAGATGGCCCTATAGAGAGCAGAATTAGATCGTAGGAGCCTTTATTTCTGCAGCCACCTACAACCTCTCCCATAATGTTTCACTGACCCGTGAGCCCCAAACGGTAGCCTACTAGTCACCATTAGCGCCTCCCTGGGAAGCCAACCACCTTTCCTTAGCCCATTTCTGCAGGATGGTTTCTACGTCCCTGTTCACAGTTGCTCCCTGGGCCTCTAACCTGATCCCTGCAAATAAATCACCTCAAATATTTTTTGAAAATCCTGTCGGCCAATACATTATTTGGTCAGTACCCCAGAGCACATAGTACTAAAGATATGGTTTGCAATCTAAACACAAAAAAATTCATGACAAAGTCATACACTTAACTATAAAATTGTTCCAAGTACTCTGGGAAACCTATCCCAATAAGTTTTGTCCCAAGGCCTACCATTGGTCAGGAGCCTGGTATTTGAGGTTTGCTCTGTTCAACTAAGTTTTCACCCTACCTCACCAGATATTTACCTGCTTATGTGACGAGAAATTTTGCCACCGTTCATATATTATATCTATATATTAAGAATCTGGTGAATGGCACACACTTCCTGTACACACTAATCTTACATCTAGTGTCATACTTTGATAATGTAAAACTTGTATGTCAGTGTTGTAAAACCCTAAGCATATCAACATTAGTTTATTGGTTTAAAAAAAATTAATTTGAGATGTGGGCATTGGTGGTAAGGCCAGCATTTATTGCCCATCCCTAGTTGTCCTCGAGAAGGCGGTGTTGGGCCTCCTTGAACGACTGCAGTCCATGTGGTGAAGGTACTCTCACAATGCGGTTAGGTAGGGAGTGCCAGGATTTTGACTCAGCGACGATGAAGGAACGGTGATAAGTCAAAGTTGGGACGGTGTGTGACTTGGAGGTGATGGTGTTCCAATGCACCTGCTGCCCTTGTCCTTCTAGGTGGCAGAGGTCGTGGGTTTGGGAGCTGCTGGTAAAGAAGCCTTGAGGAGTTGTTGCAGTGCATCCTATAAATAGAACACAATGCAGCCACAGTGCGCCGGTGGTGGAGGGAGTGAATGTTTAAGGTGGTGGAAGAGGTGCCGATCAAGCGGATTGCTTTGTCCTGGATGGGATCAAGCTTCTTGAGTGTTACTGCAGCTGCACCCATCTAAGCAAGTGAAGAGTACACCCATCATGCTCCTGACTTGAGCCTTGTAGATGGTGGAAAAGCTTTGGCGAGTCAGGTGAGCCACTTGCTGCAGAATACCCAGCCTCTGACCTGCTCTAGTAGCCACAGCATTTATGTGGGTGCCAGTAGTCCAGATGAGTTTCTGGTCAATGGTGATCCCCAGGATGTGGATATTGGGGGATTTGGCGATGGCAATGCCACTGAATGTCAAAGGGAGGTGGTCAGACTCTCTCTTGTTGGAGATGGTCATTGCCTGACACTTGTATGGCGCAAATGTTACTCATCACATCAGCCCAAGCCTGAATGTTGTCTAGATTTTGCTGCATGCGGGCACGGACTGCTTCATCATCTGAGGAATTGTGAATGGAGCTGAACTCTGTAATCTTCAGCTAACAACCCCACTTCTGACCTTATGATGGAAGGAAGGTCATTGCTGAAGTAGCTGAAGATAGTTGGACCTAGATGTATCAATCGAATCACTCAACACTTTCCATTAAAAAAAATGTCTGCCTCAGTAACTGAAATTTTAAATGTCCAGAATAAGATTTTAAACAAAATAAAATGTTCAAAAAATTATTGGCAGAGTCGTGTAAAATGTGTTGACCTTTCTAAATGGCCGCTCACCCGTACATCTGGCATTCACAAAATTCCAGCTCCCCCTCCTTTTTTGCTACAGAAATAGGAGATTCTAAAAACGTTCTCAACAGTTGTTTCTAACTTATTAACTCGGATGAATCCTTGTTTATACAACCTGTAGCAGCCTCCTCGGTAGTTTTGCAGTTCCAGTACAGGGCATTCTGCTACACAGGCATACATGTTCTAAGAATTTTCTGATTCTCCGAATCTTCTAGACTGGATTGCAGAACTTATTTTTCCAGGAAAACAATTTTTTGAAGATCAAGTTGAAGTCACTTTTGAAGGCATAAACTCGAGCTGAAAGTACTCCTGGCCAATGTTCCCGCTAAGCTGCGCAGTCATCGGCAAGGTCCTGTGCAGGCTGCTCACTGGCTTTTACATTGTAGATACCGCGCAGGAGGCAGTGCAGCTTATGGGGGACATTGCTCCTGGCTATGATTCCAGAGACATCTTGTCCTTGGCACTCAGAATTTGAAGCAAGAGGCTACATCTCATGGTTTTTGAATGTGTAGGACTTGGACTGGCTTTGGATGTACGGGTGAGGGGCCATCTAGAAAAGGTCAACACATTTCGCACGACTCTGCACCAAAATTCAGAAGACCAACTTTTCTCGTCAGAGCCTGCAGACTAGAAACCTTTTCACCGAAGTACAGAAACCGTGGAGCCAGATTTCCCCGACTTCCCTCTGCACCTGAAGTGTGCTGCCCCTGCTCAGGTCCAGAATCTCCTGTGCCAGGCCACGAAGGAGGTGCTGTTCATTGGATGAAATATTAAATGAAGGCCCTGTTTGCCTGTTGAGATGGATGTTAAGATTCCATGGCACTATTAGAAGAGGAGCAGGCAGTTCTTTCAGTCTCCTGCCCAACATTCCTCCTTCAACTCACACTACCAGAAACAGATTAACTGATCATTCATCTCACTGCTATCTGAGGAACCAGTGTGCACAATAACTATAGTTTAAAATAACTGTACTTGGGACTTTGAGACACAAGGTGCTTATATAAATCAAAGCAGTCTTTAAGTCTCCTTGCAAGGCCAATTTCCTCAAAAGGGATATAAAAATCCTAGTCACAACCAGCGCAGAACCTATTTCTTGATGAAGAGTCAAACCCAAAAGGTTTTCTCAGATGCTGGGCTGCTTTGTAATGTCAGCATTTTCTGTTTTTTTTTAAATTGTCTATCTTTTCAGCCCTACCAGGACCTATCCTTTTTGGGAGCCCAGTTTCAAATTCCTCTGGCTACTGCTAAAGCAAGACCTGCTGTTCCAACTCCAATGCTCCGACCTCGAGTGGTGGAACCAGGGTTTTCAGATCACTCTTGCATGCAAATCTTGAATGATGGCAGCCACCATATTGCTAGTGCACAACCTGAAATAGCATACCAACTACCCCGCCAGAGTGCTCTTCTCTCCTCCATGAATGGGTTATTTTTCTTTTATTTCTTGGGACATGGGCAACACTGGCAAGGCTGCATTTATTACCTATTTTTAGCTGCTCCAAGAAGGTGATAGTGGGCTCGCTTCTTGAGATGTTGCAGTTGTGGCATTTATGGTTCTCCCACAATGGTGTTAAGTAGGGAATTCCAAGATATTGAACCAGCAATGATGAAGGAACAGTGATACATGCCAAAGCCAGGATGGCATGTGACTTGGCGAGATGATGATGATACGGCTGCTCTTGTTCTTCTCGGTGGTAGAGGTCGCAGGACTGGGAAGTGCTGTTGAAGTAAGTTTGCAGAGTTTCTGTAGTGCACCCTGTAGATAGGACATACTGCAGCCACAGTATCCTGTGACAGAGGATGGATATTAAGTGAAATGGGGGGTGGGGGCACAAATCAAGCAATCTGCTCTGTCCTGGATGGTGTTGACCATAAGAGTGTTAATGGCTGCACCCATCTACGCCAGTGGTTAGTATTCCATCACTCTCCTGACTTGAGCTGTGTAAATTGTGGAGTGGCATTGAGGGATTAGGTGGTAAGCCACTAATTACAGTGTTGTTCAGATCCTGCTGTAGATTGGGATAGGTTGCTTCATTATCAGAGGACTTGTGAATGGAGCTCAACACAGTAGAATCGTCAGTGTACTCCCCCATTCCTGACTCTATAATGGAGGGAAGGTCATTGATAAAACAGCTGAAAATGGTTGGTGTGAGGATTAAATTATGAGTAGAGGTTGCATTAACTTGGCTTGTATTCCCTCGAGTTTAGCAGGTTGAGAGGTGATTGAAGTGTTCAAAATACACACTGACTTTCCCCACACTGGGGTTTTGTGCACAGTAGCCACTTTAAAGATTCCAGGATTTACCATCAGTTAAACAGTTAAACAACCCCAACTACGTATCAGCTGAAAATGCAACAAATCCTACTGTTACTATCGGTTATGTTAGCAAAAGTGCTCGGCATTTAAGCAATTCTATTCCAAAGCAAAGTTTAATCAATGCTTTTTGCATTTGAAAATTTGTATTATAAAACAATTTGATTCTCATTTGTTGATTGGAAAGTCTCCCACACACAAATGAGTATTGGGATGCGGAAGTTAAATACCCAATTGTGTGATGGACACCTGAGAATAAGGTACAATGCAGTGAAACAGTGTCAGTCAATAATCTATTTGAAACGAGAAATGCAGTTTTCCAATTTTAATAGGTAGCTTAACCCACTGTGGGGATTAAGATTATCTGAAATCTCCAACTAAATGCCTCTTTGCACTTCCTCTTCTGAAATAAACAAACCAAGTCTTAAAGGTGAAATCGTGGAAGCCATCTAATATTCCCTAAATCCTGATTTACTATAAAATATATTAAAATTGCTCCCTTATACTTGGAGGATAGAAACTTGAATTAAGGTGCAACTCTTGCTAGATTTTACAGCAGTTAAAAATTCAAACAGTTGTTCAGTTTCCAAGTCAAAAGGAATCTTCTGCTCAACTGATCTGTACGCTTATTTCTTAATTTTTTTTTAATGTATTTCCAGAAACGGAATCTCCATCAATGGATTTTTTAAAATAATTACTGATACTGGAATAGCTAGGCTGAGTAATTCAAGTTTTAAATGCTGCACATTAGGACAATTTTGTTCTTGTGTGTACCTTTTTCTCAATCCCACTGAAGAACTGGAACATGGTGATGTTATCTGGGGGCTTGGACATACCCAGAGAAATGCATATGGATTTCAGCTCCACAAAGGACTGGCTGATTTCATCTGGCTCCTTCTTTGGTGGGTTGTTCACACCAAGCATCCGTGAAGATTCAAGCTCAGAAATCAGGTAAGCTACAGGGGGAAAACAAATCAGTTTCAATGTGAACACGAGTGATAAATGAACTGTGAAATTATCTGAACTTCACCCCACCCAATTCCTTCCTTTCCTGAGGTCACTGACTATTGCTCAGGTACTGTTCTATGCGTGCCAACTGGTCTTTCATACGTGAGCCTGCAAGGTGACTGTCAAAAGGCTATTTGATCTGGAAAAAGAAAGAGGGGACCATCCCTGTCGAGCCTGATTCCATCCCCAACCAACATCCTAACAGGTGCACGTCTTGCCGTCGACTAGCTTTATTTCACCTCTGTAGCTCAGAGATGCCGAGGTCCCCGCTGCCACCCTGGCTGAGATCAGCTTATTCTAGGGACTGAACCTAGGACTTTCTTGATTGATATACTTCAGTACTGTACCACACAGCACAGTAAACTGACCAACTGAACCATCAGGGAACAGCATTAGGCCACCTCAGGAGAAGTTTTAAAGAATTTGAATAATTCTTCATTTCAAAAGATAGAACAGATTCATGCCCGTTAGCCAATATATCCACCCATTTCTATTTATTCAGAGTTGTCACTCAGCTTCTTTAGCACATTGGCATTAATATGGCTTTGGAAAAAAACCTATATACATTAATTTGGTGCCAATATGCTTTTTGCACATTTCATCACTTCAAATTGCTACCACCACCAATGATAGACTTGTAACCAGCAGCCATAATGAACCACCTACATTCTAAGGTACTTTTATACTGAAGCAGTGTCACTACACAGCACACTAATATAAAAAGGGAACCTCTAGAGACTCAATAGCATGAGACTCAATTTCACGGATCCACGAGCTGTCATCGGGTTATCCCAGATTAAATTCATTTTACTCATCAACCAGCCTCACTGTGGAGTGGCAAGAAGGTAAACAGGGATATGCGATGCATTGAGGTCACTGATCTCCACTTCAGCACAGCTCTTCCCTGACCCCAAGTGTAAAAGTGCCTACAGTGTTAGAGCTAGATTTCCCATCCACAGACTACGAATGGGCGAAAGTCAAAATGCTCTCTCCAGAAAAGTGGAAACACAAAATCTATACTTGTATTCCCATTTAGTCACAATTCGAGTGAGCAAATCATGAAACTTTCAAACTGAAATCTTTTACAACACGAATATTTACAATTGTATGTGTTTGTTCTTTCTCAGGAGCTATAATTATGATACTGGAGGTAGTGGTTATGTTACTGGACTAGTAACCCAGAGAATGAGTTAAAATTCCACTGTGGCAGTTTGAGAGTTTAATTTCAGATTTAAAAACCTGAAAAGAAGAAGCTGGTATCAGTAGAAGTGACCATAAAACTGCCGGATTGTCATAAAATATATATATTTTTTAAATCCCCACATACTTGTCTATGATGGGTTTAGTTGATTTCAACACTGTAAAATAGAATACTGGCAGCAGTAATTGTCAGCCATGGTCCTTATGCGAAACGAAGGCAGATGTAGGGTGTGATACGTGAGCCATCATGAATCCTCAGTATTTGTAGGGGCAGAACATTTGCATTAAGTGTCAGAAAATTGAATCTCGGCAGCAGAGGATCCCCGTGCTTGAGCAACAACTGGTCACACTCTGCAGCATCAGAGATCACTAACAGTTAGCTGGAACAGACAGATTGGACAAAATGGCCTCCTTCTGTGCTGTAAAGTTATCATTTCTATGGTTTGCAACTTGAAATATATGTGTTCTAAAGTGTATGGTTTTGACAATTTGACCCAAGAGGCACAGCAAAAAATTACTGAGATTTTGACATGTGCCTTTTCAATCTTCAGCAATTCTCTTCAACCATATTACAAAGCACAGATAGCGAACACTACCGAGACAATATCCAACAATTGGAAAGGGACAAGAACGATGGCCACTTTACAGATAAATAAAGTCAGCTGCTCCATCGATTTGCTGATCATTTGACATCAATAAGAAACCTACTGTAAAATCCAGCGTAAGAATATAGGACTCGCACCCAGTTTGAAATATGTAACTGTATCAATGCTTTCACAAATGAAACTAATGCACATGATTTTAATATATTTAAACATCGCACACAGCTCCAGACACTTGTCCCCCCAATCTTCTGAATACAGGAAACTCTTTATTAACCGGCACCGACGGGACCGGCGTGGTGCCGGTTAATCAAAAAGTCCGGATAATCGAGAGTTATATCTCCCAACGTACGAGAGCCCCGTACACACTGACATGCGCCTGCATTCGGAGCTCCGTCTCCCCGGGGACCGCCAGCTGACCATCTGTCGTGTCCGCTGCCTACCCGGGCTGCACATTCCCCTCCCAATCTACACGCTCCGATACAAGGGAAACGCCTCGGGGTTTTTTTCAAAGTTATTTTTAAAGGAGAGATGAAGGAAAACCCCGGTTACCTACTCAAGAATTTTGCCGGTTAAGAGAGATTTCCGGTTATTTGGGTGCCGGTTAAAAGAGAGTTTCCTGTAGTATGGTTTAATGCATGCATTATATTGGTTCTCAGGATGTGGGCGGTGCTGGCAAGGCCGCATTTATTGCCCATCCCTGAAGTCATTAAAAGTCAACCACAGTGTGGGACTGGAGTCACATGTTGGCCAGAGGTAGGTTCCCTTCCCTGAAGGACATGAGTGAACCAGTTGGGTTTTTATGACAATCCGGCAGCTTTCATGGTTATTTAATCTGGTGCCAGCCACAAATCACAGATTTAATCAATTCAACTTCCCAATAGGGATAGGCAAAATGGAAAAGGAGGAGGGGTAGCCCTGATAATAAAGGATGGGATAAAGACAGTAGAATCAGTTTGGGTGGAGCTAAGAAACAGCAAGGGGCAGAAACATTGGTGGGAGTTGTTTATAGGTCCCCAAACAGTAGGGCAGAGTATAAATCAGGAAATTAGAGGCGCATGCAACAAGGGTAATACAGTAATCATGGGGGACTTTAATCTACATATAGACTGGGCAAACCAAATCTGCAGTAATAGTGTGGAGGACGAATCCATGGAATGTATGCAAGATAGTTTTCTAGATCAGTATGTTGAGGAACCAACTAGGGAACAGGCTATTTTAGATCTAGTATTGTGCAACGAGAAAGGGTTAATTAATAACCTTGTAGTAAAGGGGCCTTTAGGGAAGAGTGACCATAATACGACAGAATTTTATATTCAGTTTGAAAGTGATTCAGTTAAATCCGAAACTAGGGTCTTAAATCTAAACAAAGCAAACTACGTAGGTATGAGGGGCGAGTTGGCTAAGGTAGATTGGGAAACTACATTAAAAGGTATGACAGTGGACGAGCAATGGTTAGCATTTAAAGAATTAATACATAATTTACAACAAATATACATTCCTTTAAGGCACAAAAACCCCACAGGAAAAGTGATCCAACCATGGCCAACAAGTTAAAGATAGTATTAGATCAAAGGAAGAGACTCAAAAATGCTGCCAAAAAGAGTAGTAAGCCTGAGGATTGGGAGGATTTTAGAATTCTGCAAAGGAGGACCAAGAAACTGATAAAGAAATGGAAAATAGAATATGAGAGTAAACTAGAGAGACAAAAACAGACTGTAAAAGCTTCTATCGGTATGTAAAAAGGAAAAGATTAGCGAAAATAAATGTGGGTCCCTTATAGGTTGAGACAGGAGAAATTATAATGAGGAATAAGGAAATGGCAGAGAAATGAAATACTTTGTGTCTGTTTTCACGGAAGACGACACAAAAATCCTCCTGGAAATAGTGGACAACGACATAGCGAAAATGAGGAACTGATAGATATTAGTATTAGTAAAAAAGTAGTACTGGAGAAATTAATGGAACTGAAAGCCGATAAATCCCCTGGACCTGATGGCCTACATCCTAGGGTTTTGAAAAAGAGTTGGCAATAGAGATAGTGGATGCATTGGTTGTCATTTTCTAGAACGGTTCCCGCGGATTGGAAGGTAGCAAATGTAACCCCACTATAAGAGAGGGAGAGAGAAAACAGGGAACTACAGACCAGTTAACCTGACATCAGTAGTAGGGAAAATGCTAGAATCTATTAAGGACGTGGTAACAGGGCACTTAGAAAATAATACTAGGATTGGCAGAGTCAACATGGATTTATGAAAGGGAAATTGTGTTTGGTAAATCTATTAAGAGTTTAAGGTTGTAGATAGATTCTTGGTGAGCAAGGGGGTGAAAGGTTATCAGGGGTAGAAGGGAATGTGGAGTAATCAGATCAGCCGTGATCTTATTGAATGGCGGAGCAGGCTCGAGGGGCCGAGTGGCCTACTCCTGCTCCTAATTCGTATGTTCGTAACTAGCAGAATAGGTAAGGGGGAACCAGTGGATGTGGTGTATTTGGATTTTCAGAAGGCAATCGATAAGGTGCCACACAAGAGGTTATTAAACAAAATTAGGGCTCATGGGATTGGGGGTAATGTACTAGCATGGATTGAGGATTGGTTAACGGACAGAAAACAGAGAGTAGGAATAAACGGGTTATTTTCGGGTTGGCAGGCTAGTGGGGTACCGCAAGGATCAGTGCTTGGGCCTCAGCTATTCACAATCTATAATTTGGATGAGGGGACCAAGTGCAATATATCCAAGTTTACTGATGATACAAAGCTAGGTGGGAATGTAAGTTGTGAGGAGGACGCAAAGAGGCTTCAAGGGGATATAGACAGGCTAAGTGAGTGGATAAGAACATGGCAAATGGAATATAATGTGGAGAAATGTGAAGTTATCCACTTTGGTAGGAAAAATAGAAAAGCAGAGTATTTTTTAAATGGTGAGAGATTGGGAAATATTGGTGTTCAGAGGGACCTGGGTGTCCTTGTACATGAATCACTGAAAGTTAACATGCAGGTACAGCAAGCAATTAGGAAAGCAAATGGTATGTTGGCCTTTATTACAAGAGGATTTGAGTATAAGAGTAAAGATGTCTTACTGCAATTATATAGGGCCCTGGTGAGACCACACCTGGAGTATTGTGTACAGTTTTGGTCTCCTTACCTAAGGAAGGATATACTTGACATAGAGGGAGTACAACGAAGGTTCACCAGACTGGTTCCTGGGATGAGGGGATTGCCCTATGAGGAGAGATTGAGTAGACTAGGCCTATATTCTCTGGAGTTTAGAAGAATGACAGGTGATCTAATTGAAACATACAAAATTCTTACACAGCTTAACAGGGTAGATGCAGGGAGGATGTTTCCCCTGGCTGGGGAGTCTAGAACCAGGGGTCACAGTCTCAGAATAAGGGATCAGCCATTTAGACTGAGATGAGGAGAAATTTCTTCACTCAGAGGGTGGTGAATAAGAACATAAGACGTAGGAGCAGGAGTAGGTCATTTGGCCCCTCGAGCCTGCTCCGCTATTCAATAAGATCATGGCTGATCTGATCTTGGTCTCAACTCCACTTCCCTGCCTGCTCCCCATAACCCTCGACTCCCTTACCATTAAAAAATCTGTCTATCTCCACCTTAAATATATGCAATGACCCAGCCTCCACAGCTCTCTGGGGAAGAGAATTCCAAAGATTCACGACCCTCAGAGAAGAAATTCCTCCTCATTTCCGTTTTAAATGGGTTTCCCCTTATTCTGAAATTATGCCCCCTAGTTCTAGATTCTCGCACGAGGGGAAACATCCTCCCTGCATCTACCCTGTCAAGCCCCTTCAGAATCGTATATGTTTTAATAAGATCCCCTCTCATTCTTCTAAACTCCAATGAGTATAGGCCCAACCTTTCTTCATAAGACAACCCTTTCATCTCCAGAATCAACCTCGTGAACCTTCTCTGAACTGCCTCCAATGCACGTATATCCTTCCTTAAATAAGGAGACCAAAACTGTACGCAGTACACCAGGTGTGGTCTCACCAATGCCCCGTACAGTTGTAACAGGACTTCCCTGCTTTTATACTCCATTCCCTTTGCAATAAAGGCCAACATTCCATTTGCCTTCCTAATTACAGTACTTGCTGTACCTGCATGCTAACTTTTTGTGATTCATGTACAAGGACCCCCAGATTCCTCTGTACCTCAGCATTTTGTAATCTCTCCCCATTTAAATAATAATTTGCTTTTTTATTTTTCCTACCAAAGTGGATAACCTCGCATTTTCCCAAATTATACTCCATCTGCCAGATTTTTGCCCACTCACTTAGCCTATCTATATCCCATTGGAGATTCTTTGCGTCCTCTACACAATCTGCTTTCCCACCCATCTTTGTATCAGCAAATTTGGCTACATTACACTCGGTCCTTTCATCCAAGTCATTAATATAGATTGTAAATAGTTGAGGCCCCAGCACTGATCCCTGCGGCACCCCACTAGTTACAGTTTGCCAACCTAAAAATGACCCATTTATCCCGACTCTCTTGTTTTCTGTTAGTTAGCCAATCCTCTATCCATGCTAATATATTACCCCCAACCCCGCGAGCTCTTATGTTGTAACCTTTTATGTGGCACTTTATCGAATGCCTTCTGGAAATCCAAATATGCAACATCTACTGGTTCCCCTTTATCCACCCTGCTCGTTATATCCTCAAAGAACTCCAGCAAATTTGTCAAACATGATTTCCCTTTCATAAAACCATGCTGACTCTGCTTGACTATATTATGATTTTCTAAATGTCCTGCTACCACTTCCTTAATGACGGACTCCAGCATTTTCCCAATGACAGATGTTAGGCTAATTGGTCTATAGTTGCCTGCTTTCTGTCTCCCTCCTTTCTTAAATAGGGGCATTACATTTGCGGTTTTCCAGTCTGCTGGAACCTCTCCACAATCCAGGGAATTTTGGTAGATTACAACCAATGCATCCACTATCTCTGCAGCCACCGCTTTGAAGACCATAGGATGCAGGCCATCAGGTCCAGGGGACTTGTCCACCTTTAGTCCCATTAGTTTGCCTAGTACTTTTTCTCTAGTGATAGTGATTGTTTTGAGTTTAAGTAATCTTAAGTAAGAGGGCTGTGGAGGCTCAATCGTTGAGTATATTCAAGACAGAGATCGATAGATTTTTGAATATGAAGGGAATCAAGGGATATGGGGATAGTGCAGGAAAGTGGAGATGAGGTAGAAGATCAGCCATGATCTTATTGAATGGCAGAGCAGGCTTGAAGGACCAAATGGCCTACTCCTGCTCCTATTTCTTATGTTCTTATTTGCCACGGTAGGCATTTGAATGCATAACCTCTAGATTGCTAGTCCAGCACTATAACCACTAGGTTACTGTACCCATGTACATGCATACACATACAAATTTTGGAAGAGAATGCACCTTTAACCATTTCTGAACAGTCAAACATGACAACTGTGGTTAATTTTAAAGCCCAATAATTAATCAGAAAATGATGAAAATTCTACTGTAACTTACTGAGCAGTAAAAGGCAATTATATTTGTCGAGAAGGCGTTTAGTGACATCTCCAGTGGTTAGAACAGAATAGGGACAATTCATCTCAGCCAGCAAGCCACTCATCTCCAGCTGAAATTCTTCAGCTTCGGTGGGACCTATAAAGAATAGAGAATTAAAGAAAAAATTAAATCACAGGACCTAAAATCTTACAACCAGAGAATATTCAAGATTATTGAGCTACATTTATATTTGAATAGAAAATATTTTACCCAACTAAGCCATTTACTATATAGATTACGGCATTTCCTTCGTTCCAGTTAAGAGATGCAGATATGACTAACAGTTTTACAGGTAAGCCAAAGCATTATGGTTGCAATGTCTCTCAGACAAGATTATGGGATAGCATGCCTGCTTACAGACCCTACCCTGTCCCACAAACGGCACTTATTGCTTTGAATGTTTCAAAAATGAGATTTTTATATAAATTAATTATATGGATATAAAAAATCTCTGCAGATATATTGTATGGAATGGAGCAAGCCATAAATTTCTGGCACCGTCTTCAATAATGCAAATTTGCTGTTACTAATGATACAAGGTGTTAAACTCCAAATACTGATTAAGCACTCAGCTAAAGTTTGCCATGATTTAGCAGTTTGAACTGAATAGATAAAGCCATTTAAACTGCTAACTATACAAGTATAACAGTATAAGTGAGGCATAAGCATGCACAGTCCCTTTTCAAGGTACCAGAATACATATTTCTATTGTCCGACCAGGCAAGTTAGATTAAAATTACCCCCTTAATTATTTCCAAATACTGACTATTTTATGTGCAAATTGGATTTCAATCATATCATCAATTGGGTAATGCGACTTGCCATTGTTTAATAATAAAATGTACTTACTAGTTGTTGCATTAACATTTTCTACCAGTTTGTAAAAAGCTTTCAGTTCCGTTACAAGCCAGGCACATAGTTTAGTATATTCTGGAGAAGCTGCCCCATCAACTGCTGCCAACTCCAGAGCACCATCTTCCAGAAGTGGACCCTTGTATCTGCAAAATGAATCAGGTTCTGTAAACATTCCAGAAAGTCTTTCAATCCCTCTACCGTCTATGCAGTTAATATACACAAAAGTATCCCCAAACTCCACAACGTACCAATATTCCTGACTTTTAAACTGAAGCTTCATACTGCACATGCACCAACGGAAATATGAATCAGTGAAAATGTTTCGGCTCTAAACGTCAATTCACTGCAGTCTGACAGAAGCATGCCTCAAATAGGAAAACATCCTGTATTTTTTAAAATAAGCAGGCCAATGTTGTTATTTAAAGGCTGGTAATAGTTTTCCTAATAGTTCTTTTGTCTTTGTGGGAAGTAAGAGAACACACAATACTGTCTAGAAATAACGATTAGTGTCAAGGGGAGGTAATTAACCATTTGTGTACTATGGTCAGTGATTAGAATCTAAAATCAGGTCAAGTTTGTTTGGACATTCCCATGTCTTTGAAATGTTAATGCAGTGAGCTTATAGACTCATAGCAGGCATTCTTAATAGCTTCTTTTGTGGCCAGGTATCAAGGACAAGAAACTTATTAGACAGTCAAGAGACTGCTATTCACACCTCCTCTACTTGAGTGGTACAAATAATACTCTAGTTTGCGTGACTACGTCTGATCTTCAAATCTACGCTTTGGGAGCCCAGAAGAACTGTACAAGAGGTATCGGTTTTCCCTGTAGCTCCATTTCCCTTTTTGACTACCTGTTTCCGTATTGAGGTGGCAAAAGGAGCTCTATCATGCCAATCAACCATGCTATGTTTCAGCAGAGGCTCTATTCAAGTTACTGGAATGGACGCCTATAAATTCAGATCTCTATAGTTTATATAGCATGTCAAGTATTATACTGCTAGTCTCTTGCTGTGCATTTTTGTTCCTGTATAATTAAGCTGCTTGCAAATAAATTTGAATCGTCAATTTTAGCTGAACACCGTAGTCTGAGTGTGGTATTTTCCTCCTTTTGAAATGGACAGAATGCATTGGGCAGCCCATGTAATTTCCATTGAATCAATTTGATAAATGGCTAGCTGTTAGACCTGTGGTATGTTATCCTGTTCACATCATGCATAAAGTTGCAAGTTTTAGCCTACTTGCTATGAACACATTGTTGGGAAAAGGCCCGCTATAAATGGCACTGCTATGGATATCTGAATGGACTGATCTGCAAGGCACAATTAAAACAACTAGAGACCAGTGAAATAATCAATTCAAAATATGGTAATTATGTACTGAAATATACCATTCTATGCCACCACTGTAACATTGTACTTTATGAATGTTGATTCAAAAATACCAGAAAGAACAAATTTTGAAGTTGGATAATTTGAGATGTGATTTTACCTGTAGGAAACACTTGACTTAGTTCCATTCCCCTGCCCTTATCCAATAGCCTTTTAAATGTTATTTTTCAAATATTTATCTAATTCCCTTTTAAAAGCTTCCATTACCATTTCTGCTAGGGCACTCCATGCCCTAACAACCTGCTGCACAAAGATTTCTCTTAACCCCTTCCTTTGTTCTTTTGATAGTAAATGGATGCCCCTTATCACTGAAAATAGTTTTCTGTTTACTTCATTAAAATCCCTCAGTTTTAAACTTCTCTATTGCAACTCAACTGCTCTATTCTAATATAGTCTAGTTTCTCTGCTCTCTCCTCAGAACTAAATCCTCTCATCCTTGGTATCATATTAGTAAATCTCTCTGGACCCTCTCTATGGCCTTGACACCCTTCTTAAAAGGAGGACATCAAAATTTGTCACAATTGTCTAATTGTGTCTTAACCAATGATTTGGATAGGTTTAGCATTACCTCTCTCCTCTGCTTTTGTATTCTATGGCCCTATTTATAAAATATGCTTTAAAAAAAAGTTTCCTGCTGGAAAATGTGTTCAGATGAACTCCTAAGTGCCTCTGCTCTTTTAAAGTTTTACATCAGCTCTCATTACATAAGAACATAAGAATTAGGAGCAGGAATAGGCCATACAGCCCCTCGAGCCTGCTCCGCCATTCAATAAGATCATGGCTGATCTTCGATCTCAACTTCACTTTCCCGCCCGATCTGCATATCCCTTGATTCCCTAGAGTCCAAAAATATATCTATCTCAGCCTTGAATATACTCAACATTACATTACTAGAGTAGTATTTTCATGTGTTATAATTTGTATTTTAATTAATGTAAACTATCAATAAAAGTGAACTGTTCAAAACAGTCATATACACATATTCAGAACACTTGGCCACTCATTGCAAATTTCTTTCACTTGTACGAGACCCCATAAATAATCCACTCACCTATAGTGCAAGTGATTCCACACATGGCAGAACTAGAATAAAAGCTTAATTTGAAACCAGCTTTGAAATTACTCCACAGTATTTGTTACTCTTTATAATGCGGTAGCCATTTCCAATGTGGGATATCACGATACATACTTATTTCTTAGCAATCAATAACATAAGCACTCAAACTTACAGCGATTATGTCATGCTCCTAAAGGCCATGAATGAAATGCACAACAAAAAAAACCTACAAATTACACAAAACCAATCCATTCTAAAAGGGTAATACTTAGAAATATTACAAAATTGTATCCCAGGATTCAGATTATTGACTTATTTTTTTTCTTGCACTTTTACATTATCTGAACTCCTTATGAGCACTATCCTTGGAGTCACTCCCATGTATTCATTATAGTCCATAATATAAACTGGACATTAAAACTGCACATTGATGCTGATGCCCTGAACTAAATTCAAGATTATAACCCAATCTGCGAGCACTAATTTCTGGGCTCAGATCACAAATATCAATCATGGTTTTATCAGGTATTCATTGCCCTCAAAACGGACAGACTTCACTAAATATCCTTTGCAGATCGGTAGAGTGAGCAACACAATGAGATCATGTGACTTGTATACCTTGCACATTGCTCATGGTAAATCAGTTTTAAAACAACTGGAGTGATGGAACAATATTTTATTCTGCTATGGTGCAGTTGTGTTTAAGGTGATCTCATCCTTTAAAGGCTATATGTTGTTGATCTGGAAATCTATAAGCTTCCCATGTGTCTGTAAGGATGCATTTACACGACAATTGTATCAGTGTGAAGTGATTTCACACCAACATGGGGGTTATAATAGGCCCAAAATTTGCGATCGGAGGCTTCCCATGGGCGGATGTCTGACCTGTAAAAAAAAATCTACACATTTACCTGGTGGCCTGGGATATACAGTGACTTGCGATCCTGGGCCTCTCCGGGTACGTGCGGGCAGAGGCCCAAGTATCCCAGGGGTGCATGCGGTTTGCAAGCGCCCCTGGGATCACGTGGCCCGGCCCAACCAATAAAAGAAGGCAATCCCCATTCATACTTATGGGAGTTCCGTACGTACGTTACTCCCATAAGTATGAATGGGGATCACTTTAAAAATACACAAATACATGAAATAAATTAAAAAATTTCATTTAAAATTAATTAAAATGCCACGTAATTAAATATTTTAAACAAAAATTTAATTTTTTGATTTTTAAAAAAATATGTTTTAACGGGGCTAAAAATAAACTTACCTTATTGGACAGGATTTTTAATGTATAAATGAGTGATAAAATTTTATTTTTCCTTTTTTTTAAAAAAAAACTCTTATGCTGATAAAAGCAGGCCTTACTTACCAGGCGTAAGAATTTCACAGGCATTCAGCAGGCAGAAGTTGGGCAAATAGCGCAACTCTCCACCCGCAGAGGCCCATCTCCCGGGGATGCAGAGGATCTGTCAAGAAGATTCTTGACAGATCGAGTTCCGGGTTTAGCGCATGCCTAAACCCGGAACTTGTGCGGCCCCTACAGGAGTGTACGCACCCATAGGGGTCGCAAAATACAGCCCAATACGAATCTAATTTCGGGGCCACCAGGAGGAAGGAGCCTCACTTTGCTTCATTTAGGAGCCAGTTCAGGCCTTCACACTTCAAGGTTTAGCATCAGTGCAAAGCACTAAACTTGGAGTGTGAATGCACCATAAAGTCCTGGCTCCAGGCCAGAAGGCAGCAAAAATTGCCTGCTTTTCTTTTGAACACAAGCACACCTGAAGTGCAACAGCATCTTAGACACAACACACACATATTGTTTTCCCATATTAAATACATAAGAGCATGCTGAAAGTTTATGCTAACACAGATGTTATATAATTTTTTTTAGTTATCACGCACGTCTCAACCACTTAACTTTACCCACCATTTATGCTATTATTGAACTCTTAGTTTATAGCTATTGTAATTATTCCCAGATATAACATGCATGCATATAGCACTTTTAACATAGTAAAACATCTGAAGGCACTTCACAGGAGCGTAATCAGACAAAAAAATTAATACCAAGCCAAAGGAGGAGACATTAGGACAGGTAACCAAAAGCTTGGTCAAAGAGGTAGGTTTTAAGGAGCATCTTACAGGAGGAGAGAGGTGAAGAGGTTTAGAGAGTGAATTCCAGGGCTTAGGGGCTAGACAGCTGAGGCACAGCCATCATTGGTGGGGGCGAAAGTCGGGGATGCACAAGAGACCAGAGTCGGAGGAACACAAAGTTCTGAGGGTTGTAAGGCCGAAGGAGGTTGCAGAGATAGGTAAGAGTGAGGCCTTGGTGGACCTGAAGCCAATGTAGGTCAGCGAGCACAGGGGTGGCAGGTGAACAGGACTTGGTGCGAGTTAAGATACGGGCAGCAGTTTTGGATAAGCTCAAGTTTATGAAGGGTGGAAGATGGGTGGCCAGTCAGGAGAGCGCTGGAATAGTCAAGTCTGGCGGTAATAAAAGCATGGATGAGGGTTTCAGCAGCAGATATAGACTGACATGGGGCAGAGGGGCTATATTACAGAGGTAGAAGTAGGTGATCTTAGCAATGGGTTTGGAAGCTCATCTCAGGGTCAAATAGGATGCTGAGGATGCGAACAGCCTGGTTCAGCCTAAGACAGTGGTCAGGGAGGATGATGGAATTGATGGCTGGGCAATATAGCAAGCAATTGTGCTTAGACCAACCAGAAGTCCATAGCATCAACCGTCCATGGCTTCACTCCAAGCGTTACGAGTTCCACAGGATCTTTACTTATCTCATATAGTTAGGTTAACCGAGAACGATCCCATTGTCACCTCAAATCCACAGCAGGTCCCTTCCTGACCTAGATATCCTATTAATGATATTTAATATCCTGTATGTGTTTGCATGCAATACTAGATGAAGGCAGGTACTGTAAACAGATTTTGGCATTTATAAGAACGTAAGAATTAGGAGCAGACCATACGGCCCCTCAAGCCTGCTTTGCCATTCAATGATCTTCGACCTCAACTCCACTTTGCCACCCGACCCCCATATCCCTCGATTCCCTTAGAGTCCAAAAAATCAATCTATAATATTTCAAAGTTATTTAAAAAAATGTGGAAAGCTACAATCCATTTATATTGACTTACTACCATTGGGAACATAACCTTAATTGGGTGAAAACACTCCTTCAGTCACATGGCAGCACCCACCCTCTGCAATAGTGTATCAGGTGTCTCTGACGTTGGCAAACAACCGAGTTACCGGCAATAAAAATATATATATGTTGTGCAAACGGCAGAGTGAGGAAATAAAATGGGGAGGGGCGGGGAAGCACACTTGTCCCTTGAGAAGCGCTTGTTGCAATGAAACGTGCGCCAACAGCAAAGAGCAGAAGCGCTCGGATTACGAGCCAGGCCCGGCCCGGCCCAGCCCAGACACGGGGCCGGGTCACCAGGCTATTTATAATAAAGCGCAGGCAGGGCCGCTTCACTGCCACATGTCGGCGCGAGGTAGGTTTTAAAGGGAGTTTTGGGGGGCGTAGGCCCGAGTCCACGGAACCACCAGCAGCAGCAGTTAATATCCAGCGGGCCTCCATTAAACTCGACCCCGGGGCCCGGTAGAAGCCTCCAGAAGGCGCAAACTGGCCCAGCGCCCAAACCCAGGCCTCACGCCTCACGCCACGTACCCCAGATCCTCCAGCGAGTCGAGGATGTCGTTCTCCATGGTGCGCTGGAGAGCGGTCTCCTGGACGGGGGCGGCAGAGGAGGAAGTGGTAGCGGCGGTGCCGGTGGCGGCCGGGCTGCCCTCCCGCTCGCTCCTGCCGCTCCGCGGCTTCTGCTGCTTGGTTGGCATCTCCGGGGCCTCGCTCGCTCGCTCGCTGCGGACCGGCCGCCGGGCAGCTCTGCCTGATTGGGCTTGTGTGCCACCCGCCCCACAAAAAAAAAAGTGGGTATTTTTTTTTCAATGGGTTTAAAAAATGACAATAGGCGGCATCCATATCGGTATAATTGATAGAACGCAAATAATTATTAATAAAGGACCTAACGTTCATTCAGGCGGAAGATTGGACAGCAAGGCCCTCCCCGGGCGGGCCGCGGCCGTTGTCACCATGGTGATTATTTAAACTTTTGATTCTCTCCACGAGGGTCGGTTGTAACGGTTTTATTTGATAAATAATATATTATCAGAGCCACAGTCGGATCTATCCACTCACTCGTTGAAAGACTTCGACTTTTTTTTTAACAACTTTTAATCTCTTGAAAATGAACCCATTTATGACACACATAAAATGTCTCTAAGTCTTGTATTTGGGCCTGGCTGGCGGGCTGGCTGCTCCTTTACATCCAGTTTGAAAGCCAATTCCATAGCCCCAGGCCACATAATTCTAACATATACAATGCCTTTATGTCGAATTTACAGCACAGAAATGCCAGTGTTTATGCTGTGCACCAGCCTCCTCCCACCCTACTTCATCTCACCCAAGCGACATAGGAACAGGAGTAGGCTATTGAGCCCCACGAGCCTGTTCCGCCATTTGATGGGATCGTGGCTGATCTGCGACCTAACTCCATATACCCGCCTTTGGCCCATATGTAATTCCCTCCCTAAACCTCTCTACCTCTCTTTCCTCCAGACACGCTTAAAACCTACCTCTTTGACCGAGCTTTTGGTCACCTGCCCTAATTTATCCTTATGTTGCACGGTGTCAAATTTTGTTTTATAACGCTCCTGTGAAGCGCCTTGGGATGTTTTACTACGTTAAAGGTGCTATATAAATACAAGTTGTTGTTGTTTGACCCATATCCCTTAATACCTTTGGTTAACAAAAATCTATCAATCTCAGATTTAAAATTAACAATTGATCGAGCATCAATTGCTGTTGGCGGAAGAGAGTTCCAAACTTCTACCACCCTTTGTCTGTAGAAGTATTGCCTAATTTCCCTCTTGTAAGGTCTGGCTCTAATTTTTAGACTCTGCCCCCTAGTCCCAGACTCCCCAACCATCGGAAATAGTTTCTCTCTATCCACCCCCTTAATATCTTGAAAACTTCGATCAGATCACCCCTTAACCTTCTAAATTCTAGGGAATATAACCCTAATTTTGTAATTTCTCCTCCTAATTTAACCCTTGGAGTCCGGGTATCATTCTGGTAAACCTGCGCTGCACTCCCTCCAAGGCCAATATATTCTTCCTAAGGTGTGGTTTCCAGAACCGCTCACAGTACTCCAGGTGTGGTCTAACCAGGGCTTTGTATAGCTGCAGCATAACTTCTGCCCCCTTGTATTCTAGTCCTCTAGACATAAAGGCCAGCGTTCTATTAGCCTTTTTGATTATTTTCTGTACCTGTTCATGACCCCCAAGTCCCTTTGGATCTCCACTGTTTTTAGCTTTTAACCATTTAGAAAGTACCCTGTTCTATCCTTTTTAGGTCCAAAGTGGATGACCTCACATTTGCCTACATTGAAATCCATTTGCCACAGTTTTGCCCATTCACTTAATCTATCAATATCCCTTTGTAATTTTATGCTTTAATTTACACTGCCTACAATGCCGCCTATCTTTGTGTCATCGGCAAATTTGGATATATGACTTTCTATGCCATCATCTAAATCGTTAATAAATACTGTGAATAGTTGAGGCCCCAACACAGATCCCTGCAGGACACCAATAGTCACATCCTGCTAATTTGAGTACCTACCCATTATCCCTACTGTCTGTCTCCTGTCGCTCAGCCAATTTCCTAACTAGGTCAATAATTTGCCTTCAATTCTATGGGCTTCTACCTTAGTTAACAGTCTCTTATGTGAGACTTTATCAAATGCCTTCTGGAAGTCCATATAAATAATATCCATAGACATTCCCCTGTCCACTACCTCCTCAAAAAATTCAAGCGGGTGTGTCAGGCATAACCTTTCACAAATCCATGCTGGCTCTCTCTGATCAACTGAAAATTTTCTAGGTGTTCTGTCACCCTATCCTTAATTATAGACTGTAGTAATATCCCGACAACAGATGTTAGGCTAACTGGTCTATAATTCCCTGGTTTCCCTCGCCATTCTTAAAAGCAGAGTGACATGTGCAATTTTTCAATCTAAAGGAACGATTCTTGAATCGAGAGAACTTTGGAAGATTATAGTTAGGGTATTTGAAATGTGCTCACCTACTGCCTTTAAAACCCTGGGATGGAAACCATCTGGTCCTGGGGATTTGTCACTCTTTAGTGCCATTATTTTCTTCATTACTGTTATTTTACTTATATTAATTTTATTGAGTCCCTGTCCCTGATTCAATATTAGTTTCCTTGGGATTTCCAGCATGCTATCCTCTTCTACAGTAAGTACTGACGCAAAGTAATTATTCAACATGTCCGCCATTTCCTTATTATTATTCAACATGTCCACCATTCCCTTATTATCATTGACAATATCACAGATACCAGTTTTTAAGGGGCCAACATTGCTCCTGACTAATACAAAAGCAGAATACTGCGGATGCTGGAAATCTGAAATAAAAACAGAAAATGCTGGAAATACTCAACAGGTCAGGCAGCATCTGTGGAGAGAGAAACAGAGTTAACGTTTCAGGTCGATGACCCTTCGTCAGAACTGGAAAAAGTTGGAGATGGAACAGGTTTTTAAGCAGGTGTAGGGGCGGGGAAAGGGGGGAGGGGAGGAAAGAACAAAAGGGAAGGTCTGTGATAGGATGGAAGGCAGGAGAGATTGAGACAAAAGGGATGATGGTGCAAGGCAAAAGGAGATGGTAATGGGACAAGTTAAGAAACAAAAGATGGCTCTAGATGAAGTGTAAATGGCAATGGCAGAATGATCGACAGCTGCCATGTGTGAGAGAGAAAAAAAAAGGGAAAAAAAAGATAGGGGCAAAGGTTATGGTCTGAAATTGTTGAACTCGATGTTGAGTCCAGAAGGCTGTAAAGTGCCTAATCGAAAGATGAGGTGCTGTTCCTCAAGCTTACGTTGAGCTTCATTGGAACAGTGTAAGAGGCCGAGGGCAGAGAGGTCAGAGTGGGAGTGGAGCGGAGAATTAAAGTGACAGGCGACCGGAAGCTCAGGGTCACCCTTACGGACTGAATGGAGGTGTTCCGCAAAGCGGTCACCCAATCTGTGTTTGGTCTCCCCAATGTAGAGGAGACCGCATTGTGAGCAGCGAATACAGTATATTAAATTGCAAGAAGTACAAGTAAATCGCTGTTTCAGCTGGAAGGGGTGTTTGGGGCCCTGGATGGTGGGAAGGGAGGAGGTAAAAGGGCAGGTGTTGCATCCCCTGCGCTTGCACGTGAAGGTGCCGGGGGAAGGGGAAGGGGTGTTGGGGGTGATAGAGGAGTGGACCAGTGTGTCGCGGAGGGAGCGGTCCCTTCGGAATGCTGAAAGGGGAGGTGAGGGGAAGATGTGTTTGGTGGTGGGATCATGCTGAAGGTGGCGGAAATGGCGGAGGATGATCCGTTGAATGTGGAGGCTGGTGGGGTGAAAGGTGAGGACATGGGGAACCCTATCGTGGTTCCGGGAGTGGGGGGAAGGGGTGAGAGCAGAAGTGCGGGAAATAGAACGGACACGGTCAAGGGCCGTGTCAACCACAGTAGAGGGGAATCCTCGGTTGAGAAAAAAGGAAGACATGTCGGAAGCACTAATATGGAAGGTGGCATCGTCAGAGCAGATGCGGCGGAGACAGAGAAATGGAATAGAGCCCTTACAGGAAGCGGGGTGGGAGGAAGTGTAGTCCAGGTAGCTGTGGGAGTCAGTGGGCTTGTAGTGAATGTTTGTCAATAACCTACCCCCAGAGATGGAGACAGAGAAGTCAAGGAAGGGAAGGGAAGAGTTGGAGATGTACCATGTGAAGGTGAGGGAAGGGTGGAAATTGGAAGCAACGTGAATGAAATTTCTAGTTCAGGGCGAGAGCAGGAAACGGCACCGATATCAATGTACCGGAAAAATAGGTGAGGGAGGGGACCTGAGTAGGACTGGAACAAAGAATGTTCCACATATCCCACGAAAAGGCTAGCATATGTGACTCCAGACCCACAGACTCTTAACTGGCCTCTGATGCCTTAACTGCCTAGCAAGTCACTCAGTTGTAACTAACCGCTACGAAACAAAATAATGAGAATGAAATCGGACGGACCACCCGGCATTGACCTCGGCACCGGCTACGGACACGGCAATTGGCACACCCAGCCCAGTTGACCCTGCAAAGTCCTCCTCACCAACATCTGGGGACTTGTGCCAAAATTGGGAGATCTGTCCCACAGAGTAGTCAAGCGCCAAGTCCTGAAGGGCATAACTGCCAGTCTGGGCCTGCGAAAGGTGGTGAGAGAACCAACACGAGGGAAAAACCTACTTGACCTTGTCCTCACCAATCTACCTGTCGCAGATGCATCTGTCCATGACAGTATTGGTAGCAGTGACCATCGCACAGTCATTGTGGAGACGAAGTCCCGTCTTCACACTGAGGACACCCTCCATCGTGTTGTGTGGCACTACCACCGTGCTAAATGGGATAGATTCAGAACAGATCTAGCAGCTCAAAACTGGGCATCCATGAGGCGCTGTGGGCCATCAGCAGCAGCAGAATTGTATTCCACCACAATCTGTAACCTCATGGCCCGGCATATCCCTCAATTACCATTACCATCAAGCCAGGAGACCAACCCTGGTTCAATAAGGAGTGTAGAAGAGCATGTCAGGAGCAGCACCAGGCATACCTAAAAATGAGATGCCAACCTGGGAAAGTTGCAACGCAGGACTACATGCATGCTAAAAAGCAGAAGCAGCATGCTATAGACAGGGCTAAGCAATCCCACAATCAATGGATCAGATCAAAGCTCTGCAGTCCTGCCACATCCAGTCGTGAATGGTGGTGGACCATTAAACAACTAACAGGAGGAGGAGGCTCCATGAATATCCCCATCCTCAATGATGGTGGAGCCCAGCACATGAGTGCAAAAGACAAGGCTGAAGCGTTTGCAACCATCTACAGCCAGAAGTGCTGAGTGGATGTCGTATGAGAAGAGATTGAGTAAACTAGGCCTGTATTCTCTTGAATTCAGAAGAATGAGAGGGGATCTCATTGAAGCATACAAAATTTGATGATGATGCAAAGCTAGGTGGCAGTGTCAGTTGCGAAGAGGATGTGAAGAGGCTTCAAGGGGATCTCGACAGGCTCAGTGAGTGGGCGAGAACATGGCAGATGGAATATAATGTGGATAAATGTGAAGTTATCCACTTTGGTAGAAAAAACAGAAAGGCAGAGTATTTCCTCAATGGTGAAAGATTGGGGAATGCAGATGCTCAAAGGGACCTGGGTGTCCTTGTACATGAGTCACTGAAAGTGAATGTGCAGGTGCAGCAAGTCATTAGGAAGGCAAATGGTATGCTGGCCTTCATTACAAGAGGATTTGAGTACAGGAGTAAAGAAGTCTTACTCCAATTATACAGGGCCTTGGTGAGACCACACCTGGAGTACTGTGTACAATTTTGGTCTCCTTACCTCAGGAAGGATATACTTGCCATAAGAGGGAGTGCAATGAAGGTTCACGAGATTGATTCCTGGGATGGCAGGACTGTCGTATGAGAAGAGATTGAGTAAACTAGGCCTGTATTCTCTTGAATTCAGAAGAATGAGAGGGGATCTCATTGAAGCATGCAAAATTATTACAGGGCTTGATAGGATGGATGCTGGGAGAATGTTTCCCTTAGCTGGGGAGTCTAGAACCAGGGGCCACAGCCTCAAGATAAAGGGTAGGCCATTCAGGACTGAGATGAGAAGAAATTTCTTCACACAGAGGGTGGTGAATCTTTGGAATTCTCTACCCCAGAGGGCTGTGGAGACTCAGTCATTGGGTATATTCAAAACAGAAGTCGATAGATTTCTGACGAGTAAGGGCATCAAGGGATATGGTGATAGGGCCGGTGAATGGAGTTGAGGCAGAAGATCAGCCATGATTTCATTGAATGGTGGAGCAGGCTCGAAGGGCCGAATGGCCTACTCCTGCTCCTATTTCTTATGTTCTTATCACAGAAGTCAGTCTTCAGCCAATTCGATTCACTCCACGTGATATCAAGAAACGGCTGAGCGCACTGGGCCCCAACAACATCCCGGCTATCGTACTGAAGACTTGTGCTCCAGAACTAGCTGCGCCTCTAGCCAAGCTGTTCCAGTATAGCTGCCCAGGTATGTCCTGTCCACAAAAAGCAGGACAAATCCAACCCGGCTAATTACCGTCCCATCAGTCTACTCTCAGCAAAGTGATGGAAGGTGTCATCGACAGTGCTATCAAGCGGCACTTACTCACCAAAAACCTGCTCACTGATGCCCAGTTTGGTTTCTGCCAAGACCACTTGGTTCCCGACCTCATTACAGCCTTGGTCCAAACATGGACAAAGGAGCTGAATTCCAGAGGCAGCATTTGACCAAGTGTGGCATAGAAACATAGAACCATAGAAGATAGGAGCAGGAGTAGGCCATTCTGCCCCTCGAGCCTGTTCCACCATTTAATGAGATCATGGCTGATCATCCAAATTCAGTACCCTGTCCCTGCTTTCTCCCCATATCCCTTGATCCCTTTAGCCTTAAGAAATATATCTAACTCCTTCTTGAATATATTTAATGAATTGGCCTCAACTGCCTTGTGTGGTAGAGAATTCCACAGGTTCACCACTCTCTGGGTGAAGAAATTCCTCCTCATCTCAGTCCTAAATGGCTTACCCCTTATCCTTAAACTGTCATCCCTGGTTCTGGACTCCCCCGCCATCGGGAGCATCCTTACTGCATCTAGTCTGTCTAGTCCTGTTAGAATTTTATAAGTTTCAATGAGATCCCCTCTCATTCTTTGAAACTCTAGCGAATATAAGCCTAATTGACCCAATCTCTCCTCATACGTCATTCCTGCCATCCCAGGTATCAGTCTGGTGAATCTTCGCTGCACTCTCTCCATGGCAAGAGCATCCTTCCTCAGATAAGGCGACCAAAACTGCACACAATACTCAAGGTGTGGTCTCACCAAGGCCCTGTACAACTGCAGCAAGACATCCTTGCTCCTGTACTCGAATCCTCTCGCTATGAAGGCCAACATACCATTTGCCTTCTTAACCGCCTGCTGCATCTGCATGCTTACCTTCAGCGACTGGTGCACAAGGACACCCAGGTCTCGTGTGTAGGGGGTGGTGGTTTGTGTCAGCTTCACCTCTGACTTCTGAGCGGTTCGAATCGCTCTCACTCCCTTGGTTCTAGACCTTGGACTTATTTGGGGGTTGTGACAAAAGTGCAGCAGACAACTGGTTTTGGTGCAAGAACTTTGATCTTTATTCAAGAGAGAAAATACAACACAACAATCTTAACACTAATAAAATGGGGAACACATCGATACACATGAGGGAAATTACATTAGAGGAATACCTCACCCCTCCCAATCCCACTGTACTAGCTAAGTTGGACTCTAGAGGACCAGGGATAATGCTCACCAAACGAATCCTTGACAGTTGAGCTGGTTCGCGGTTTCGGGGTTCGCTGGATTGGATTTATCGGGTGAGTACCCACTTTTCCTCTGTTAGAGATAGGGTTTAGAGTCTTTTTAAGGTAAAAAAAAAGTTTCGTAAGGCCCTTGTTGCCGCGAGGTGTCTGATGGTCACTGGAACTGTTGCTCTGGTCTCTTCTTGTGTGTTGACCTGCTTTTAGAACTGTGAACTTCTTCGAACTCGATGAACTCCTGAGAACTGCTGAACTTCTTCGAACTCGATGAACTCCTGAGAACTGCTGAACTTCTTGCTGCTTGCTGCTTGCTGCTTGAACTTGTTTCTGTTGATATAACAACAGAAAATGCTGGAAATACTCAGCAGGCCAGGCAGCATCCGTGGAGAGAGAAACAGAGTTAACGTTTCAGGTCTGGTACCCTTCATCAGAACTGGAAAAAGCTGGAGATGTAACAGATATTAAGCAGGTGCAGAGACAGGCGGGGTGGGGGGGTGGTTTAGGAGGGGAGGAAGGAATTGAAAGAATATACTGTGCTTATGTAAGAGGCAGGAAAGATAAAATGTTGCAAATGGGAATGGCAAAATCATACAGCATGAAAAATGGGGGCAGGGATTATTGTCTGAAATTGTTGAACTCGATGTTGAGTCCAGAAGGCTGTAAAGTGCCTAATCGAAAGATGAGGTGCTGTTCCTCGAGCTTACGTTGAGCTTCATTGGAGCAATGTAATAGGCCGAGGACAGAGAGATCAGAGTGGGAGTGAAGCGGAGAATTAAAGTGACAGGCGACCGGAAGCTCAGGGTCACCCTTACGGACTGAACGGAGGTGTTCCGCAAAGCAGTCACCCAATCTGCGTTTGGTCTCCCCAATGTAGAGGAGACCGCATCGTGAGCAGCGAATACAGTATACTAAATTGCAAGAAGTACAAGTAAATCGCTGTTTCACCTGGAAGGGGTGTTTGGGGCCCTGGATAGTGGGAAGGGAGGAGGTAAAAGGGCAGGTGTTGCATCTCCTGCGCTTGCACGGGAAGGTGCCAGGCGAAGGAGAAGGGCTGTTAGGGGTGATTGAGGAGTGGACCAGGGTGTCGCGGAGGGAGCGGTCCCTTCGGAATGCTGAAAGGGGAGGTGAGGGGAAGATGTGTTTGGTGGTGGGATCACGTTGGAGGTGGCGGAAATGGCGGAGGATTATCCGTTGAATGTGGAGGCTGGTGGGATGAAAGGTGAGGACAAGGGGAACCCTATCGTGGTTCTGGGAGGGAGGGGAAGGGGTGAGAGCAGAAGTGCGGGAAATGGAACGGACACGGTCAAGGGCCGTGTCAACAGTAGACATGATGCGGAGATGCCGGTGTTGGACTGGGGTGGACAAAAATGAGAAGTCGCACAACACCAGGTTATAGTCCAACAGTTTTATTTGAAATTATGAGCTTTCGGAGCTCTGCTCCTTCTTCAGGTACAAGTTGTACCTGTACCTGAAGAAGGAGCAGAGCTCCGAAAGCTCGTAATTTCAAATAAAACTGTTGGACTATAACCTGGTGTTGTGCGACTTCTCATTTTTAACCACAGTAGAGGGGAATCCTCGGTTGAGGAAAAAGGAAGACATGTCGGAAGCACTGGTATGGAAGGTGGCATCGTCAGAACAGACGCGGCGGAGACGGAGAAACTGGGAGAATGGAATAGAGTCCTTACCGGAAGTGGGGTGGGAGGAAGTGTAGTCCAGGTAGCTGTGGGAGTCAGTGGGCTTGTAGTGGATGTTTGTCGAAAGCAGATCGCCAGAAATGGAGACGGAGAAGTCAAGGAAGGGAAGGGAAGAGTCGGAGATGGACCATGTGAAGGTGAGGGAAGGGTGGAAATTGGAAGTAAAGTGAATGAACTTATCTAGTTCAGGTCGAGAGCAGGAAACGGCACCGATACAGTCATCGATGTACCAGAAAAAGAGGTGAGGGAGGGGACCTGAGTAGGACTGGAACAAAGAATGTTCCACATATCCCATGAACAGGCAGGCATAGCTAGGGCCCATGCGGGTTCCCATAGCAACACCTTTAATTTGGAGGAAGTGACTGGAGTCAGAGGAGAAGTTGTTTAATGTGAGAACAAGTTTAGCCAGGCGGAGGAGGGTGGTGGTGGATGGGGACTAGTTGGGCCTCTGTTCAAGGAAGAAGCGGAGAGCCCTCAGGCCGTCCTGGTGGGGGATGGAGGTGTAGAGGGATTGTACGTCCATAGTGAAAAGGAGACGGTTGGGGCCAGGAAACTGGAAACTGTTAAAGTGACGGAGGGCGTCGGAAGAGTCGCGAATGTAGGTGGGAAGAGACTGGACAAGGGGAGAAAAAATAGAGTCGAGATAGGAAGAGATAAGTTCCGTGGGGCAAGAACAGGCTGAAACAATGGGTCTACCAGGGCAGTCCTGTTTGTGGATCTTGGGAAGGAGGTAGAAGCGGGCTGTGCGGGGTTGGGGGACTATGAGCTTGGCGGCCATGGAGGGAAGACCTCCAGAGGAGATGAGGTCAGTGACAGTCTTGGAAACAATGGCCTGATGTTTGCTAGTGGGGTATGATAAGGGTGGTGCTGTTGTTGTTTGGCGAACCGACCTCTACCGTGCGGAAGCTGAACGCCAACTCTCCGACACCTCCTCCTACCTCCGCCTGGACCATGACCCCACTAGCTAATTCCTGTTTGGCCTGTCTTGGGCAGCTTCTGAGCAGCTTGTACGCCTGGGCGTAAGGTGGCCTGTACCGCAGGACCCGGAGAGTCCTTCTTAAAACAACTGGGGTATTCCCTGAATCCCAGATGATCCGGGGAGTGTCCCCTCCTGTGCTACAGCACACCACCCCCTTTAGTGTGGCTGCTGAGTCCCTGTCCTGTCCTGTGGGTTCCTCGCAGCCTGAGGCCGCAGGCTGGGGATCCCTCTTCCCAGAATGATCCCTGACCTTGGGCATTCTTTTTCGGGTTGCGGCCCTTGCTGGGCTGAACCATTGAAACTGATGCGCTGGTGACCACGGTAGTTTTGGCTGTGGTGTACGAGGAGACCTTCTTAGGGCTCCGGCTACCGGGGGTGCGTCCGAGTCCCAAATAATTGGTGGGATGGCCCCTCCAGTGACACAAGCCACTGCCCCCAGCAGTGCGGTCTGTGAGTCTGCCACAGCTGCTGGCTGAGGATCTCTATCTTTAGGGCGGTTCATCCTTGCTGGCTGTTCCCCTTTCTCGGGTTTAAACAGTTTACACTGGTTAATGTGGAACCACTTCGAGCGGCGGGGCATCTTTATGGCCTAGACCATGGGGCTTGCCTTGTCGACAATGCTGTACAGTCCCATGTACAGTGGTTCAAAACTCCCTACCCGGGCAAAATTCCTAACCATGACCTGATCTCCTATCTCCCACTCGTGGTGCTTGCGGGGTTCTAGTAGCAGTCGGTTACTCCGATGCTGTTTTCCCATGTTGCTAGCAGCCTGCCAATGAACCTGTTTAAGGTGTTCAAACAGATTCCTGACGAAGCTGTCCCGGTTGACCTCTCTGAGCTGATCTTCCGTGAGCACCGGGGCTAGCATATGGGTGGGGGTCCGCATAATCCTACCAGTCATGAGGTCGTGTGGGGAATACCCCGTGCTTTTTGACTGGCTGGCTCGGATCCCCATTAAGACCAACGGTAAGACTTCTACCCACTTCTTGGGTGAGTCTCCTGTCTCCTTCCGCAGCCTTTCTTTGAGGGTTTAAACGCTCCACAGGACCCGATGACTGCGGGTTGTGGGGGACGTGCCATTTTCCTTCAATGCCGAGCACCCTGAGGGTCTCTTGCATGACCTGCCCGGTAAAATAACTCCCCTGGTCGGACTCCACATACTGCGGTAGTCCCCAACGTGAGAACACTTCCCTGACCAGGATCCTAGCCGTACCCAATGCGGTAGCAGTACGGCATGGGAATGCTTCCACCCACTTTGAGAACACATCCACCAGGACTAGGCAGTACTTATAGCCTCCCTGGGCGGTGGGTAGGGGCCCAATGTAATCGACCTGGATCGACTGCCATGGTCCCTCTACCCTCCTGATGTGTCCCATAGATACCTTCCTTTTCCGGGGGTCTGGGTTGTTAGCAGCACACACCAAACAGCCGGCACAAAACTCGCGGACATCTTCCCTGAGTCCTGGCCACCATCCTGTCTGTTCCACCTGTTGCCAGGTGGTCTCAGGTCCGGGATGCCCCGCTCCTGGACCCTCATGGGCCAGTTAGAGGAATTCCCTTTGGTGCTGCTGCGGCACCACCCACTGCTCCCCCCTGAACAGCATGCCTTCCTTAACGGTGATGGCTGCCATGCCGTACGGGCCCTCTACCTTTTCCCCTTTTGTAAGTGCGTTCAGGACAGTCTTGAGGACGGTATCCTGGGCTTGGGCCTGCTTTAAGTCCGGGGCCAAAGCTACCCCCTGTGTGTCTCCCTTGTCCTGGATTGCGGCTACCGAACCTGCTTGGTACGGATCCCAGAATACCCCTTCCCTGGCCCCCTGTTTGGCCAGCTCGTCTGCCTTTCGGTTGCTCTCCCGCTTGGGCTCTGTCTTTGAATGGGCTTTGACTTTATGGATATAGACCTTCCCTTCCTCCCCCACGGCCGCCATGATTTTCTCTAGCAGAGGCTTTATTGTGAGGGGTCTCCCATCAGCGGAGGTGTATCCGCGATGGGACCAGATGGCCAGGTATTCCGTACATGAATTGTATGTGAACATGCTGTCCGAGCAGATCATGTACAGGGTAGGGAATTTCTCGGGGTGTGTGACCACGTACACTACCGCGGACAGTTCAGCCTGCTGGGCGCTCATGGTGCTGGGGAGTTTAATTGCCAGGACAATGTCCGCCTCTGGGTCATAAACTCCACACCCGGTGAGTCGCTCGCCAGCAGATACAGTGCTCGAACCGTCCACATAGATTTCGCGGCCTGTGGGGTGTATCCCGGCCCGAAAACCTATGTTGACTTCCCATACCCCTTCAATGGAACACTGGTGGGCAGTCCCTGGGTAAATCATGTTGGCTGCGAGCTTCGGCTCGCAGAGACCTTTCACCTTTAGGTCCATCTGGGAGAGAAGTAGGGTCCAGCGGGCAATGCGGGCACTGCTCACCGTCCCGTCTTTGATTGTCCCATCTAGGAGCATCTGGGTGGGCGTGTGATGGGTGAGGAGGGTGATGGGAGATGTTCCTGTGAGGATCAATGATCTTTTCACAGCCCAGTGAGTGGCGAGGAGGTGCCTCTCACAGTTGGAATAGCCCTTCTCCACATCGGTGAGTATCCTGGAGGAGTAAACCACCGGTCTCAGCTGGTCGTGCCGCTCCTGGAGCAGCACGGCACTCAGACTGTCCCCGCTGGCTGCCACCTCCAGGAAAAACTCCTTCTCCCCATCAATAGCCCCTAGAGCCGGCGCGGTCTGCAGATCTTTCCCCTGCTAGAGCCCTTGCGTGAGACAGTTGAGCTGATTCCCGCAGCTCTGCTTTAAGTGCCTCAACACGTTTGTCTAAAAGCTGGATCTGTCGCTGGGAGCATACAAACCAGATGGCTTTCTCCACAGATTTCTTGTGGTCCTTGCTCTCAGTCCACTTGGCTGCAGCAGCGCGCAACAGGCTGAGCACCAATTTCTTTGTTATATTTACTTTCTTGAACACATAAGAGGAAATCCTCTCTTCCATCTTGGTTCTTTCCTCAAAAACAGTGTCCACTGCATCACATCCCATTTGCCAAGCTCCTGCCGCGATCGCCATTATGTAGGGGGTGGTGGTGTGTGTCAGC
Source organism: Squalus acanthias (assembly GCA_030390025.1). Lineage (NCBI taxonomy): Eukaryota > Metazoa > Chordata > Chondrichthyes > Squaliformes > Squalidae > Squalus > Squalus acanthias. The sequence goes on along the minus strand of CM059436.1, from coordinate 16,056,363 downwards.
TTCACCTCTGACTTCTGAGCAGTTCGAATCGCTCCCACTCCCTTGGTTCTAGACCTTGGACTTATTTGGGGGTTGTGACAAAAGTGCAGCAGACAACTGGTTTTGGTGCAAGAACTTTGATCTTTATTCAAGAGAGAAAATACAACACAACAATCTTAACACTCTAATAAAATGGGGAACACTTCGATACACACGAGGGAAATTACATTAGAAGAATACCTCACCCCTCCCAATCCCACTGTACTAGCTAAGTTGGACTCTAGAGGACCAGGGATAATGCTCACCAAACGAATCCTTGACAGTTGAGCTGGTTCGCGGTTTCGGGGTTCGCTGGATTAGATTTATCGGGTGAGTACCCACTTTTCCTCTGTTAGAGATAGAGTTTAGAGTCCTTTTAAGTAAAAAAAAAGTTTCGTAAGGCCCTTGTTGCCGCGAGGTGTCTGATGGTCACTGGAACTGTTGCTCTGGTCTCTTCTTGTGTGTTGACCTGCTTCTAGAACTGTGAACTTCTTCGAATTCGATGAACTCCTGAGAACTGCTGACCTTCTTCGAACTCGATGAACTCCTGAGAACTGCTGAACTCCTTGCTGCTTGCTGCTTGAACTTGTTGAACTTGTTTCTGTTGAACTGTGTATGGTTGTACTGGAGAACTCCTTTCTGTTGAGAACGGGCCTTCAATTATACCAATTGAAGCTTCCTTATCTGCGCGCCAAATCAGTCCCGGTTTATTGTAAGATTTTGGCGGGCTCGTCAATAGTAACTTGTTTATAAATGTGTGAAGTGGTTTCGGGATGGTTCCGTCCTGTCGATCTTCTTGCTTGATTGTAGTCAATTGTGCTCAGGTTTTGAGTTTCCTGACTGGGCCTGAGATTTCAATCACCCAACCTGTCCAAATCATACTGGACTTTCTCTGCATCCTCCTCACAGCACACACGCCCACCCGCCCACCCAGCTTTGTGTCGTTTGCAAACTTGGAGATATTACATCTAGTTCCCTCGTCTAGATCATTTATATATATTGTGAATAACTGGGGTCCTAGCACCGATCCCTGCGGTACCCCACTCCTCTTCTTCTTCGGCAATCCCTCGGAACCAAGGATGACTTGCTTCCACATTAAAAATGAGTTTTCAGGTGACTGATTAGTCCAATGCAGGACCTACAGTCTCTGTCACAGGTGGGGCAGACGGTGGTTGAAGGGGCGGGTGGGTGGGGTGCTTGGGTTGACGTGCGCTCCTTGCGCTGCCTGCGCTTGGCTTCCGCTTGCTCCCGGCGAAGAGATTTGAGGTGTTCGGCACCTTCCCGGATGCTTCTCCTCCACCTTGTGCGGTCTTGGGCCAGGGATTCCCAGGTGTCGGTGGGGATGTTACACTTTTTCAAGGAGGCTTTGAGGGTGTCCTTGAAGCGTTTCCTCTGCCCACCTGGGGCTCTCTTGCCGTGCCAGAGCTCCGAGTAGAGCGCTTGTTTTGAGAGTCTCGTATCGGGCATGCGGACAATGTGACCTGTCCATCGGAGCTGATCGAGTGTGGTCAAAGCTTCGATGCTGGGGATATTGGCCTGAGCAAGAACACTGACGTTGGTGCGCTTATCCTGCCAATGGATTTGCAGGATCTTGCGGAGGCAGCGTTGGTGGTACCTCTCCAGTGCTTTGAGGTGCCTGCTGTACATGGTCCATGTCTCTGAGGCATACAGCAGGGCGGGTATCACTGCTGCTCTGTAGACCATGAGCTTAGTGCCGGGTTTGAGGTCCTGGTCTTCAAACACTCTCTTCCTCAGGCGACCGAAGGCTGCACTGGCACACTGAAGGCGGTGTTGGACTTCGTCGTCGACGTCGGCCCTTGTTGACAGTAGGCTTCCGAGGTATGGAAAGTGGTCCACGTTGTCCAAGGCCTTGTCGTGGATTTTGATAATCGGGGGGCGGGCAGTACTGTGTGGTGGGAGCAGGTTGGTAGAGGATCTTTGTCTTACGGATGTTTAGTGTAAGGCCCATGCTCTCGCACGCTTCGGTGAAGGTGTTGACGATGGTTTGGCGTTCGACCTCCGAGTGAGCGCAGACGCAAGCGTCGTCTGCATACTGTAATTCAACGACAGAGGATGGGACGCCACTAGTCACTGCCTGCCACTCGGAAAAAGACCCGTTTATTCCAACTCTTTGCTTCCTGTCTGCCAACCAGTTCTCTATCCAAGACAGTACCTTACCCCCAATCCCATGTGCTTTATCTTTGCACGCTAACCTCTTATGCGGGACCTTATCGAAAGCCTTCTGAAAGTCCAAATACACCACATCCACTGGTTCTCCCTTATCTATTCTACCAGTTACATCCTCAAAAAATTCCAGTAGATTAGTCAAGCATGATTTACCTTTTGTAAATCCATGTTGACTTTGTCCGATCCTGTCACTGTTTTCCAAGTGCTCTGCTATTACATCTTTTATAATGGACTCTAGCATTTTGCCCACTACCGATGTCAGGCTTACCGGTCTATAATTCCCCGTTTTCTCTCTACCACCTTTTTTAAATAGTGGGGTTACATTAGCTATCCTCCAATCCATGGGAACTGTTCCAGAGTCTATAGAATTTTGGAAGATGACCAGCAATGCATCTACTATTTCTAGGGCCACTTCCTTAAGTACCCTGGGATGTAGATTATCAGGCCCTGGGGATTTATCGGCCTTCAATCCTGTCAATTTCCCTAACACCATTTCCCTACAAATACTGATTTCATTCAATTCCTCCCTCTCATTAGACCCTATGTTCCCCGACATCGCTGGGAGGTTATTTGTGTCCTCCTTTGTGAAGACAGAACCAAAGTATGTATTTAATTGGTCTGCCATTTCTTTGTTCCGCATTATAAATTCCCCTGATTCTGACTGCAAGGGACCTACGCTTGACTTCACCAATCTTTCTCTCTTCACATATCTATAGAATCTTTTACAGACAGTTTTTATGTTCCCTGCAAGCTTACTCTCATAATCTATTTTCCCCCTCTTAATTAATCCCTTTGTCCTCCTTTGCTGTATCCTAAACTGCTCCCAATCCTCAGGTTTGCTGCTTTTTCTGGCCAAATTGTATGTCCACTCCTTGGATCTTATGCTATTCCTAATTTCCCTTGTTAGCCACGGTTGAGTCACCTTTTTTGTTTTATTTTTATGCCAAACAGGGATGAACAAATTCTGTAGTTCATCCATGCGATCTTTAAATGTTTGCCATTGCCTATCCACCGTCAACCCTTTAAGTAACATTCCCCAATCCATCCTAGCCAACTCGTGCCTCATACCATCGTAGTTTCCTTTATTTAAATTCAGGACCCTAATCTCTGAGTCAACTACTTCACTCTCCATCTTAATGAAGAATTCTATCATATTATGATCGCTCCTCCCCAAGGGGCCTCGCACAACAAGATTGCTAATTAATCCTTTCTCATTACATAATACCCAGTCTAAGATGGCCTGATCTCTAGTTGGTTCCTCGACATATCGGTCCAGGAAACCATCCCGTATACACTCTAGGAATTCCTGCTCCACAGTATTGTTCCTAATTTGGATAGCCCAATCTATATGTAGATTAAAGTCACCCATGATAACTGCTGTGCCCTTATTGCACGCATCTCTAATTTCCCGTTTAATGCCATCCCCAACCTCAGCATTACTGTTTGGGGGTCTGTATACAACTCCCACTAACATTTTCTGCCCCTTGGTATTTCTCAGCTCTGCCCATACAGATTCCACATCATAGAAACATAGAAACATAGAAACTAGGAGCAGGAGTAGGCCATTCGGCCCGTCGAGCCTGCTCCACCATTCAATACGATCATGGCTGATCATCCAAATCCAGTACCCTGTCCCTGCCCCCTCACACAGAATCCCCATCGAGCCTGCACCGACACATATCCCACCCTATCCCCGTAACCCCACGTATTTAATTCCCCCTAACATATCCCATCCTATCCCTGTAACCCCACATATTTAATCCCCCCCTAACACTAAGGGTCAATTTATCATAGCCAAATCACCTAACCCGCACATTTTTGGACTGTGGGAGGAAACCGGAGCACCCGGAGGAATCAGAGCTAATATCCTTCCTTACTATTGTGTTAATCTCCTCTTTAACCAGCAATGCTACCCCACCTCCTTTTCCTTTTTTCCTGTCCTTCCTGAATATTGAATACCTCTGGATGTTGAATTCCCAATCTTGGTCACCCTGGAGCCATGTCTCCATAATCCCAATTATATCATATCCGTTTACCTCTATTTGCACAGCTAATTCATCCACCTTATTATGAATGCTCCTCGCATTAAGACACAAAGCCTTCAGGCTTGATTTTTTAACACTCTTAGGGGGAAAAATTAGGTCGCGCCCCGTTTGCGGCGCAAATATCGTCTGGACGCAAATATTAGCGCCTGGCGCTAATTATCGCCACTGACTGGAAACTTCACTTTTACCGCCCCGGGAGGTGAGTGGAGCGCTAAATCAGGCGCTGCACACCTGTCTTAAGGCGCAAAGGCCGAGCAGTGAGGCGCTAACTCAGCGCGCGAGCGCAGCGCAGGTGCTGCCAGTTAGCGAGGGAACACAGACACACTGGCGCCGGCCAGTTCTTAAAGCGGGGGGGGGGCGGGGGGCAACTGTTAGGATCAGTAGGCAAAACTACCTCACAAAGCGTTGACTCAATGCAGAAGTCTCTCTTTCTCTCTCTCCGAATCTCTCTCTCTCTCTCAGAACGAGTGGTGCAAAAATGTCAACCACAGAAAAAGACAGGAAGAGGCCCCCTTTAAATAGCGCCTCCCCCCAGCCCCACAGCGATTGATAGCATTCCAGTCTTCCGGTCGTTGGATGCGCCAGGCGGTAAGGCAGGGGGCGCCACTCAATTTCCGCTCCGGGGCGCCACAAGGGCGTTGCACCATGGAATGACGTCACAATCTGCGCGCGCAGGTGGTCGCGGCGGTAAAGTTTAGCGCCGCCGCACAATCTCTAGTTAAGTTCCGGAGCGGTGCAAACATCGCTGCGCCCGGGCGTTAGCGGCTTTGCGCCCCATTAGCGCCCTCTTAAGGCGCTAACGGGAGGCGCAACCAACTGAATTTTTACCCCTTAGTCCTTTTAGAATTATTATTTACTGTGGCCCTGTTTGATTTACACCCTTGATTTCTCTGCCTTCCACTTTTGCTTTTCTCCTTCCTGTCTTTTGTTTCTATCCTTGCTTCCCTTTACTCTGTCTCCCTGCACAGGTTCCAAATCCCCTGCCATTTTAGTTTAAACCCTCCCCCAGAGCACATCGGTTCCGGTTCCGCCCAGGTGCAAACCGTCCAGTTTGTACTGGTCCCACCTCCCCCAGAACCGGTTCCAATGTCCCAGGAATTTGAATCCCTCCCCCTTGCACCATTTCTCTAGCCACGTATTTATCTGAAATATCCTTCTATTTCTACTCTGACTAGCATGTGGCACTGGTAGCAATCCTGAGATTACTACCTTTGAGGTCCTATTTTTTAATTTACCTCCTAACGCCCTATATTCAGCTTTTAGGACCTCATCCCGTTTTTTACCTATATCGTTGGTACCTATATGCACCATGACAACTGGCTGTTCACCCTCCCTCTCCAGAATGCCCTGCAGCCGCCCCGAGACATCCTTGACCCTTGCACCAGGGAGGCAACATACCATCCTGGAGTCTCATTTGCGGCCACAGAAATGCCTATCTATTCCCCTTACAATAGAATCCCCTATAACTATAGCTCTCCCGCTCTTTTTCCTCCCGTCCTGTGCAGCAGGACCACCCATGGTGCCAGGAAGTTGGCTGCTGCTGCCTTCCCCCGATAAGCCATCTCCCTCAACAATATCCAAAGTGGTATATATGTTTGAAAGGGGGATGGCCACAGGGGACCCCTGCACTACCTGCCTGCACCTACTACTCTGCCTGGTGGTCACCCATTCCCTTCCTGCCTGTGCAGCCTTTACCTGCGGTGTGATCAACTCCCTAAACATGCTATCCACGATGTCCTGAGCATCGCGAATGCTCCAGTATGTATCCATTCGCAGCTCCAGCGCCACAGTCCGGTCTGCCAGTAGCTGCAGCTGGATACACTTCCCGCACACATGGTCGTCAGGGACACAGGAAGTGTCCCTGATTTCCCACATAGTGCAGGAGGAGCATGCCACGGCGCCGAGCTGTGCTGCCATGACTTACCCTTTAATTAATTCAAATTAAATTAAATCAAATCAATACCACTAATTACACTACAATTAAATGATATACTCAAGGGCCCTTGTTTACTAACACTCCCCGCTACACAACAGAGACCCTAGAAACTATAAACCACAAAAATTAAGTTTGGAAAAAAGCGAGAAAGAGAGAAATACTCACCAACCAATCACTTACCTGCTTTCTGGTGACGTCACACTTCGATTACCTTTTACTTCTCTCTGCTGCCGCCGGTGAGTCTGGGCCGCTCTCTCTCTCCGCGCTCCTTAACTCCTCGGTCTCCGCAGTTAGTCTCCACCCAGGGCCGCTCTTGCTGCTGCCGCCGGTACCCTGGTAAAACTGAAGTCAATCGGAACTTAGCACAAAGGAAAATGGTTGTGTTGGTTGAAGGTCAATCATCACAGCCCCAGGACATCGCTGCAGGAGTTCCTCAGGGCAGTGTCCTCAGCCCAACCATCTTCAGCTGCTTCATCAATGACCTTCCCTCCAACATAAGGTCAGAAATGGGGATGTTCGCTGATGACTGCACAGTGTTCAGCACCATTCACAACTCCTCAGATAATGAAGCAGTCCATGCCCACATGCAACAAGACCTGGACGACGTTCAGGCTTGGGCTGATAAGTGGCAGGCAACATTCGTTCCACAGAAGTGCCAGGCAATGACTATCTCCAACAAGCGAGAGTCTAACCACCTCCCCTTGCCATTCAACAGCATTACCATCGCCGAATCCCCCACCATCAACATCCTGGGAGTCACCATTGACCAAAAACTTAACTGGATCAGCCACATAAATACTGTGGCAACGAGAGCAGGTCAGAGGCTAGGTATTCTGCGGCGAGTGTCTCACTTCCTGACTCCCCAAAGCCTTTCCACCATCTACTAGGCACAAGTAAGGAGTGTAATGGAATACTCTCTACTTGCCTGGATGAGTGCAGCTCCAACAACACTCAAGAAGCTCGACACCATCCAGGACAAAGCAGCCCGCTTGATTGGCACCCCATCCACCACCTTAAACATTCACTCCCTCCACCACCGGCGTACCGTGGCTGCAGTGTGTACCATCTACAAGATGCACTGCAGCAACTTGCCAAGGCTTCTTCGGCAGCACCTCCCAAACCCGCGACCTCTTCCACCTAGAAGGACAAGGGCAGCAGGCGCATGGGAATACCACTACCTCCAAGTTCCCCTCCAAGTGACACACCATCCTGACTTGGAAGTATATTGCCGATCCTTCATCGTCGCTGGGTCAAAATCCTGGAACTCCCTACCTAACAGCACTATGGGAGTACCTTCACCACACGGACTGCAGCGGTTCAAGAAGGCGGCTCACCACCACCTTCTCAAGGGGAATTAGGGATGGGCAATAAAAACTGGCATTGCCAGTGACGCCCACATCGCATAAACGAATTTAAAAAAATGTTTGGTGTTATCGGCAAATTTACAAATTCTACTCTATTCCAATATCCAGGTCATATATATCAAAAAAAAGCAGTGGCCCCAGCCCTGACCCTTGGGAACACCACTGTCTACCATCCTCCAGTCTGAAAAACAGCCATTTATCACAACTCGCTGTTTTCTGTCCTTAAGCCAATTCCTTATCCAAGCTGCCACTGACCCACCTATTCCATGAGCCTCAATTTTGTTAACCAGCCTTCTATGTGGTACTTTGTCAAACACCTTCCGAAAATCCATGTCGACAACATCCATTGCATTCCCTTCATCAATCCTCCCTGTTACTTCATCAAAAAATTCTATTAGATTAGTCAAACATGATCTGCCTTTTACAAATCTGTGTTGGCTCTCCTTAATTAGCTGAAACCTCTCCAAGTGCCCGTTAATTTTTTCCTTGATTATTGTTTCTAAAACGTTACCCACCACTGATGTTAAACTGACCAGTCTGTAATTACTAGAATTGTCCTTACACCCTTCTTGAACAATGGTGTCACATTTGCCACTTTCCAATCCTCAGGCACCTCCCCCGCATCTAGGGAAGATTGGAAAATTATGGCAAGCCCTTCTGCTATCTCCTCCCCTAATTCCCTTAGCAACCTGGGATGCAAGACATCTGGACCAGGCGACTTATCCACTCTAAGCATACCCAGTCTTTCTAGTTCATCCTGTCTATCAATTTTCTCTCCTTCCATTGCTTCTACCTTTTCCACTTCTACTGATATTTTGTCAGTATCCACCTCCTTTGTAAACACCGATACAAAGTACTCATCGAGTATTCTAGCCTTGCCCTGCGCCTCTAAGCATATATCACCTCTTTGTCCCTAATAGGCCCCACCCCGCCTCTTACTACCCGCTTACGTAGTACCATTATTGAAGAAGGGTAGTAGGGATAAACCAGGGAATTACAGGCCAGTGAGCCTAACATCAGTAGGGAAATTATTGGAAAAAATTCTGAGGGACAGAATTAGTCTCCACTTGGAGAGGCAAGGATTAATCAAGGATAGTCAGCACGGCTTTGTCAGGGGGAGATCATGTCTAACCAATTTGATTGAATTTTTTGAGGGGGTGACTAGGTGTGTGGATGAGGGTAGTGCAGTTGATGTAGTCTACATGGACTTCAGTAAGGCTTTTGACAAAGTCCCGCATGGGAGACTGGTCAAGAAGGTAAGAGCCCATGGGATCCAGGGCATTTTGGCACATTGGATCCAAAATTGGCTTAGTGGCAGGAGGCAGAGGGTGATGGTCAAAGGTTGTTTTTGTGACTGGAAGCCTGTGTCCAGTGGTGTACCGCAGGGATCGGTGCTGGGTCCCTTGCTGTTTGTAGTGTACATTAATGATTTAGATATGAATGTAGGAGGTATGATCAGTAAGTTTGCAGATGACACGAAAATTGGTGGAGTGGTAAATAGCGAGGAGGGAAGCCTCAGGCTACAGGATGATATAGACGGGTTGGTCAGATGGGCAGATCAGTGGCAAATGGAATTTAACCCTGAAAAGTGTGAGGTGATGCATTTTGGGAGGACTAACAAGGCAAGGGAATACACAATGAATGGTAGGACACTAGGAAGGACAGAGGATCAGAGTTACCTTGGTGTGCATGTACATAGATCCCTGAAGGCAGCAAGACATGTAAATAAGGTGGTTAAGAAGGCATATGGGATACTTGCCTTCATTAGCCGAGGCATAGAATATAAGAGCAGGGAGGTTATGATGGAGCTGTACAAAACGCTAGTTAGGCCACAGCTGGAATACTGTGTGCAGTTCTGGTCGCCACACTATAGGAAGGATGTGATTGCATTGGAGAGGGTGCAGAGGAGATTCACCAGGATGTTACCTGGCCTGGAGCGTTTCAGCTATGAAGAGAGACTGGACAGGCTGGGGTTGTTTTCCTTAGAGCAGAAAAGGCTGAGGCGGTACCTGATTGAGGTGTACAAAATTATGAGGGGCATAGATAGGGTAGATAGAGGGGTCAATAACCAGGGGGCATAGTTTCAAGTTAAGGGGCAGGAGGTTCAGAGGGATTTGAGTAAATTTTTTTTTACCCAGAGGGTGGTTGGAATCGAACTCACTGCCTGAAAGGGTGGTAGAGGCAGGAACCCTCACAACATTCAAGAAGCATTTAGATGAGCACTTGAAACGCCATAGCATACAAGGCTACGGACCAAGTGCTGGAAAATGGGATTAGAATAGATAGGGCTTGATGGCTGGCGCAGACACGATGGGCCGAAGGGCCTCTTTCTGTGCTGTATAACTCTATGGGGGAAAAATTCAGTTGGTTGCGCCTCCCGTTAGCGCCTTAAGAGGGCGCTAATGGGGCGCAAAGCATCTAGCGCCCAGGCGCGGCGAAGTTTGCGCCGCTCGCGAAATTAACTAGACATTTTGCGGCGGCGCTAAACACTACCGCCACGATCTCCTGCGCCGGCAGATCATGACGTCACTCGAGTGCGCAACGCCCTGGTATCGCCCCGGAGCGGATATTGAGTGGCGCCCCCTGCCTTACCGCCTGACGCTAGCAACGACAGGTTGAGGGGAGCGTTCTGCAGTCATGAAGGGAAAGGGGGAGCGCTATTTAAAGGTGACCGCTTCCTGCCTTTTATTGTTGGTACCATTTTTGAACTACGCATTCTGAGAGAGAGAGGGAGAGACTTCTGGAGAGATTCAACGTTGTGTGAAGGAGTTTTGGGTACTGAGCAGCACTTTGCAGGTTCATTTTGATTTGCCATTCCTTGTATCGATTTAGCAGAGACTGTGGGGGCTGCACTCTGAGCTCTTTGCCTGGTACTCTCCATTGTTCTTTCCAGCACATTTGATGTGCAAGTCTCTCCAGGCCGAGATTCAAGGCTGCAATGAGCAGGATGTGGATGGAAAGCAAGATTAACCATCCCCTTTAAGAACTGGCCCGTGCCATTGTGTGTGTGTTCCATTGCTGACTGACATTACATGAGCTTCGCCAGCGCTCTGAGGTAGCGCCTTGCTCCTCGGCCTTTGCGCCTTAAGACAGGTGTGAAGCGCCTGATATAGCGCTGCAATCACCTCCAGGGGCGATAAAAGTCAAGTTTGCAGTCGGTGGCGATAATTAGCGCCAGGCGCTAATCTTTGCGCCCGGCCGATAATTGCGCCCCAAATGGGGCGATACTGAATTTCTCCCCCTTTGACTCTATCTATGGCTCTACTGTTTACATGGCTGTTGAAGATTTTTGGGTTCCTTTTTATGTTAACCGCTATTCTACTCTCATATTCTCTCTTTGGCAATCTTATTTTCATCTTCACTTCCCCTCTCAACTTATTGTATTTGGTCTGGTTCTCCCTTGAAGAATTCACCTGACATTCATCATACACCCTCTATTTTTGTTTCATCATCTTCTCAATCTCCCTCATCATCCAAGGAGCCCTTGCTTTGGTTCCCTTACCTTTCCCTCTTGTTGGAATGTACCTAGCCTGTACTTGGAACATCTCCTCCTTAAAGATCACTCATTGTTCCGTTACAGTTTTTCCTGTCAGTCTTTGGTTCCATTTTACCCTGGCTAGATCCTTTCACATCCCATTGAAGTTAGCCCTCTTCCAGTTTAGAAGTTCCACTCTAGATTGTTCCTTGCTCCTCTCCATTGCTAATCTAAATCTTATGATACGATGATCACTCGTACCCAAGTGTTCTCCCACAGACACTTGGTCAACCTGGCCCACCTCATTCCCCAGCACCAGATCCAGCAATGCCTCCTTCCTAGTTGGGCCAAGGACATACTGGTCAAGGAAATTCTCCTGATCACATTTCAGAAATTCCTCCCCCTCCTTTCCCTTTACCCTAGCATTATCCCAATCAATATTTGGGTAATTAAAGTCCCCCAATATCACCATTCTATAGCTCTTGCATATCTCTGCGATTTCCCTGCAGATTTGCTCCTCTACCTCCCCCTCACTATTTGGAGGCCTGTAGAATACCCCCAATAGCGTGATCATACCCTTTTTGCTCCTCAACACTAACCAAATGGAATCTGTCCTTGTCCCCTCAAGAACATCCTCCCTTTCCAGCACTACAATGTCTTCCTCAATCAGCACTGCCACCCCACCTCCCTTTTTTCCTTCCCTATCTTTTCTAAACACCTTGTACCCTTGAATATTAAGTGCCCAGTCCTCACCGTTTTTAAGCCACGTTTCCGTTATTGCCACAACATCATATTGCCACACGGCTAACTGTGCTTGTAGCTCACCAATCTTATTCACCATACTTTGTGCGTTTACGTACATGCATTCTAAACCCATTTTTGAATTTTTCATAGTCTTTCTTAGTCTGCTCCTATCTAATATGGTACTCCTTCCACCTCTAGCACTACCTTCCCCTCCAGTACCATCCAACACACTCACTCTTCCATGCACCCCATTCCACCCCTCCACCCCTATATGCTGGTGCCCATCCCCCTGCCAAGCTAGTTTAAACCCTCCCCAACGGCACTAGCAAACCTCCCCGCGGGAATATTGGTCCCGGCTCTGTTGAGGTTTAACCTGTCTGGCTTGTACAGGTCCCACCTTCCCCAGAAATGGTCCCAATGCCTCAGGAATCTAAAGCCCTCCCTCCTGCACCATCTCTCCAGCCACGCATTCATCTGTTCTCTCCTATTCCTGTACTCACTAGCACGTGGCACCGGGAGTAATCCGGAGATTACTACCTTTGAGGTCCTGCTTTTTAATCTCTTTCCTAGCTCCCTATAGTCTGCCTGCAGGACCTCATCCCTCTTTCTGCCTATGTCTTTGTACCGATATGGACAACGACCTCTGGCTGTTCACCCTCCCCCCTCAGAGGGCTGGATTTTGATACTGGGGCGGGTTGGGGTCGTGTTATCCACTTTTCGTGTTATCTACCCGACTGCATTTGGATGTGGGAGATTGATGCAATTTTCACCTAATTGGGCAATTGAGTTCCAGCATGTGGGAACCCATGACCCAATTAGTGTTTTGAGTCTGAAAGTCGCCTCTGATGATGTCATCATTGCTGCTGCATAGAAGGGCTTCAGAGACTGCCTGGCTTTTGCTGTGAGAGGACCTGGATATATAAGAGAGAGAGAGAGATTTGCATCCAGGTCCTCTTACAGCAAAGGCCAGGCAGTCTCTGAAGACATTCAATGCAGCAGCATCAGAGGCGACTTTCAGACCTAATACTACTACTACCTTCATAACATCTCCGTTGTAATAGTGGACCTGCAGCTGATAGTCAGCTATCCACTTGTGCTCCCGCCAGGTTTCACTGGCATGTTTCACATCAGGCGTGCTTCACATCGGAAAAGGGTTAAACTAGCTAAAACGTTTCAAAATGGCATTACAGAGCCAATTTAGGGCTTGTTAAGGGCTTTAATGGCCTCTCCCGCCTCTTGGAGGCGGGACGGAGTCGGGAACACCGCACACGATTTTATCAAAATTGCGTGGAGGCGGGATCAGGTCTGCCCGCCACTTTTCACAATTTTAACCCCCCACACGCCTCCAAACCCACCTCCACGGCCCTATGAAAATCCAGCCCAGTGTGTCCTGCAGCCGTTGAGTGACATCCTTGACCCTGGCACCAGGGAGGCAACATACCATCCTGGAGTCACGTCTGCATCCACAGAAACGCCTATCTGTTCCCCTAACCAATGAATCCCCATCACTATTGCTTTTCCACTCTTCTTCCTCCCCCCCTGTGCAGCTGAGCCACCCGTGGTGCCCTGGCCTTGGCTCTGGCTGCTCTCCCCAGAGGAGCCATCACCCCCACCAGTTTCCAGAACTGTGAACCGGTTAGCGAGCGAGATGCACTGTGGGGATTCCTGCCCTACCTGCCTGGTCATCCTTCTCTGTCTGGTGGTCACCCATTCCCTCTCTGCCTGCACATTCTGAGGCTGCGGGGTGACCACTTCTAGAAACGTGCTTTCCAAGTATTTCCTGGACATATTATTGTAGAAAACTATCCTGGACTCTCACAAGAAATTCACTACCTTTCTGACAGGTCTGCTTTTCCCAATCTATATGAAAGTTAAAATCACCCATTAAAACCACTCTGCCTTTGCTACATGCTTGTCTAATCTCTGTATTTATACAATCTAGCACTTCACAGTTGCTACCAGAGGGCCTATACACAACTCCCACTACAGTCTTAAATCCTTTCCTATTTCTTAATTCAACCCATAAAGTCTCCACTGCCTACTTACCTCTTGTTATAGCCTCTCTTACCAATGAAGTGATTTCATCCTTAATCGCTAAGGCTACTTCTCCACCTCTACCATTTTCCCTATCTTTCCTGTCAACCTTATAACCTGCGATATATAGTTCCCAGTCCTGACCGTCTTGCAGCCATGTCTCAGTAATGGCTACCATGTCATACCCTCCAATTTGAATTCGAGCCTGCAGTTCATTTAATTTATTCCTTATACTCCATGCGTTTGTATAAAGAACGCTTATTTGGGCCACACACCCTCGCCTGTCCTTCAGCTCCAATGTTTTACTCACATGTTTCTTATTTCTCTCTCCTGGTTTAATCACTTTACATCTTTTAGTTTTCCCTTTACATGTAGTACCTAAAGCACAACTTCTGACTGTTACTCTACTCTCTTCCCTTTCATTTGTTTTTGAACTATTATTTGTACTACAATTTCCACCTGAGCACCACCCCCCCCGCCCCCCCATTTACTAGTTTAAAGTACTTGTGACTGCCCTGTTTATCCTTTCCGCTAGGACCCTACTCCCAGACCGGTTCAGGTGGAGCCCGTCCCACTGGTACAGTTCCTTCCTGTCCCAATACTGGTGCCAGTGCCCCATGAAATGGAACCCTCCTTTCCCACACCACTCCTTTAGCCACGTGTTCACCTCCCTAATCAGCTTATCTCTACGCCAATTTGCATGTGGCAACACGGTGGCATAGTGGTTAGCACTGGTGCCTCACAGCGCCAGGGACCCGGGTTCAAATCTGGCCTCGGGTGACTGTCTGTGTGGAGTTTGCACATTCTCCCCGTGTCTGCGTGGGTTTCCTCCGGGTGCTCCGGTTTCCTCCCACAGTCCAAAAATGTGCGGGTTAGGTTGATTTGGCTATGATAAATTGACCCTTAGTGTTAGGGGGGATTAAATATGTGGGGTTACGGGGATAGGATAGGAAGGGATATGTTAGGGGGAATTATATACGTGGGGTTACGGGGATAGGGTGGGATATGTGTCGGTGCAGGCTCGATGGGGATTCTGGTGAGAAAGCAGGGACAGGGTACTGGATTTGGATGATCAGCCATGATCGTATTGAATGGTGGAGCAGGCTCGACGGGCCGAATGGCCTACTCCTGCTCCTAGTTTCTATGTTTCTATGTTTCTATGTAATAATCCAGAGATTATAAGCCTTGAGGTCCTGTTCTTTAATTTAGCTCCTAGTTCCCAAACAAGACCTCTTGCCTACTCTTCCCTATGTTATTGGTCTCAACATGGACTACAACGACTGGATCCTCCCCCTCCCTCTCCAATATCTTTTTACGCCGCTTCGAGATGTCCCTCACCCTGGCACCAGGTAGGCAGCATACCATGTGCGACTCTCGATCTTGCTTACAAAGGATGTTATCTGTCCCCCTAACTATAGAATCTCCTACAACTACCACATTACGTTTCCTCTCCTCCTCCTCCTCCCCCCTTTGGACAGCCTCCTGCTCCCAAGTGCCATGGTCCGCATTCTGGTTGTCCTTCCGACAGTCTTTATCCATTTCCTCACAGGTAGCAAGTACATTGTACCTGTTGGATAGGTTCAGTTTCTGTGGATCCTCTTTCGCTTTCTCACCTGGTTTCCCCTTACTCTGCACACTATCCCCATTCTGAACCTGCACCTCTCTATGAGGTGTGACCGAGGTCTGGAGCAAACTGTCCAGATACCCCTCACCCTCCCTTATGTGTCAGAGTGTCTCCAACCCGCACTCCTGTTCAATGACTCTGAGCTGGAGAGATTCGAGACGGAGACATCGACTGCAGATGTGTTCGTTGAGGACAGTCTCGCTGTCCACAAACTCCCACATACTGCAGTCCATACACACAACCTGCTCTTCCATATCTTACGAACATACATACGAACATACAAATTAGGAGCAGGAGTAGGCCACTCGGCCCCTCGAGCCCGCTCCGCCATTCAATAAGATCATGGCTGATCCGATTACTCCACATTCCCGCCTACCCCCGATAATCTTGCTTATCAAGAATCTATCTACCTCTGCCTTAAAAATATTCAAAGACTCTGCTTCCACCGCCCTCTGAGGAAGAGAGTTCCAAAGACTCACGACCCTCTGTAAGAAAATATTTCTCATCATCTGTCTTAAATGGGAGACCCCTTATTTTTAAACAGTGACCCCTAGTTCTAGATTCTCCCACAAGAGGAAACATCCTCTCCACATCCACCCTGTCAAGACCCCTCAGGATCTTATATGTTGTTTTATTTATTTAATTAGTTACAGTCTTTATTCAAACGATTATTTATAGTTATACTAATTAGTTTATCCAGGTAAGTTATTAATTTAATAAAGTGCATTATAGTTTCCCAGCTCTTAGTTTAAACCAGCGTCCTAGCTTAGAGAGAAAAAAAAACGTTAATACTCACCAACCATTCACCTACTTGCTGTTTACTCCTTGTCTTTTTTTGTTGTTTTTGAATTCCCCGGATTTGTACTGCCGCTCAGGTCCGCTGTCCTTGGGTCCCGCTCTGTTTATACTCTGCTGCCTCTGCTGCTGTCGCTCAGGTCCGCTGTCCTCGGGTCCCGCTCTGTTTATACTCTGCTGCTGTCGCTCAGGTCCGCTGTCCTCGGGTCCCGCTCTGTTTATACTCTGCTGCCTCTGCTGCTGTCGCTCAGGTCCGCTGTCCTCGGGTCCCGCTCTGTTTATACTCTGCTGCCTCTGCTGTCGCTCAGGTCCACGCTGTCCTCGGGTCCCGCTCTGTTTATACTCTGCTGCTGCCTCTGCTGTCGCTCAGGTCCACGCTGTCCTCGGGTCCCGCTCTGTTTATACTCTGCTGACTCCGCTGCTGTCGCTCAGGTCCGCCTATTCCTTTCTCCCTCATGTACTTATCTAGCTTTCCCTTAAAAGCATCTATGCTATTCACCTCAACTACTCCCTAAGGTAGTGAGTTCCACATTCTAACCACTCTCTGGGTAAAGAAGTCTCTGTATTGGTGACTATATCATACTTCTGACCCCTAGTTTTGTTTTTGATTC
Organism: Squalus acanthias; assembly: GCA_030390025.1. Classification (NCBI taxonomy): domain Eukaryota; kingdom Metazoa; phylum Chordata; class Chondrichthyes; order Squaliformes; family Squalidae; genus Squalus; species Squalus acanthias. The sequence continues at coordinate 16,039,530 of CM059436.1, read as the reverse complement.
AGTTATGTGCATGGCTGACAGCTCCTTTTTTAATTAACTTGTCAGTTATTTAAATACCATGAGCCCCTGCAACTGTTTCAGTGGATTTATGCAGGCTAAATTATTTGAATTGAGGAGAATTAGTTTGGGATCTTCAGACCAGTGTAGCTTCCACAGTCGTGAGGAATGTATTATTGTGTATACGATGTGATAATTTAAAAGAATAGCAATTCAGTATAGAGGTTGTGAACATTTTATTTCAAGGAGTTAGATAGTATTATTTCAACAGTAGTATATTATTTGTTTGTCTGTTAAATACACTTGCTTGATAAGTCAAAGTCTGAAACAAGGTGTGACATGATCCTCTGTTGCTTTTTGTACATGGGGAAAAATCCTATGGGGGAATAAGATACTTCCAATAGCTAAAGTAATTAACAGATTTTTTGTCCCCCAGGATGTTATCCTGAGCACATTACTAAAAACCTGCCTAGATATTTGGACTAGTGAAGATAATCTTGATGTCATAAGGGAATTGGGATTCACCCATGAGAGTAGTCAAAATGAAATGAAATGGAGTGATTTCCTCCTCTAGAGAGTTTAAGTCTGCGATGAGCCAGTACAATCCCAGGAGTGCTTCTATATTCTATTCTGAGCCATTCCCTGGGCCACCACGATGCACAGGCTCATCTCCTGCTGGGCTTTGTGCTGGAAAGTAGGGCATTCCTGGCCACTGACTTCAAGGCCTTCTGGCTACTGCTGGAGATTATTATGGGGGGGGGGGGGGGGGGCGGGGAGGGGGGATGGTGAGGAGGAGGGGAGGAGGTTCAAACTAAGAAAGCCTACCATGTTCGATTTATCTTTGGCCTGCCCCCAGAACCCTCATAGACCCACCAATCTATAGGAGTTCTGGTAATAACTCCAATGCCTCATTTCTTTATGCACCCCTCTGATTCGCTGCCCAATGGGCTGACATGCAGGAAAATGAGGTGGAAGCCTATGGACATCCCCTCCCGTCTCACTAACATCTCTGTAATGTGGCTGGACCTACAGCAGATACGGGCCTAGTTCCACTCCCAGGATGATGTAAAAGAGACAGAGAGCTGGCAAAACAGGTTTGCACCCTTTTTTTCTGATCTTAGCTACAAGGAAATGAATGTCCTCTAGGGGTAATGGTCTGTAAAATTGGCCCCACTATTTGAACTCCAGTACAAAATGAACTGATTGCCTGGCATTCTCCGCATCAGCACATAGTTTCAGAGCTGTGATTGCATTGGCGCTGACTGGAGAGCACATTGGCATCAGTCAGTACTGAAACCCTTTTGGTCTCCTTATCTAAGGAAGGATATACTTGCCTTGGAGGCGGTGCAACGAAGGTTCACTAGATTGATTCCTGGGGTGAGAGGGTTGTCCTATGAGGAGAGATTGAGTAGATTGGGCCTATATTCTCTGGAGTTAACAACAACAACTTGTATTTATATAGCGCCTTTAATATAGTAAAACATCCCAAGGCGCTGCACAGGAGTATTGCAAGACAAAAAAAATGACACCGAGCCACATAAGGATAAATTAGGGCAGGTGACCAAAAGCTTGGTCAAAGAGGTAGGTTTTAAGGAGCGTCTTAAAGGAGGAAAGAGAGGTAGCGAGGCAGAGAGGTTTAGGCAGGGAATTCCAGAGCTTAGGGCCGAGGCAACAGAAGGCACGGCCACCAAAGGTTGAGCGATTATAATCAGGGATGCTCAAGAGGGCAGAATTAGAGGAGCGCAGATATCTCAGGGGGGTTGTGGGGCTGAAGGAGATTACAGAAATAGAGAGGGGCGAGGCCATGGAGGGATTTGAAAACAAGGATGAGAATTTTGAAATCGAGGCACTGCTTAACCGGGAGCCAATGTAGGTCAGCGAGCACAGGGGTGATGGGCAAATGGGACTTGGAGCGAGTTAGGACACGGGCAGCCGAGTTTTGGATGACCTCAAGTTTACGTAGGGTAGAATGTGGGAGGCCAGCCAGGAGTGCATTGGAATAGTCAAGTCTAGAGGTAACAAACGCATGGATGAGGGTTTCAGCAGCGGATGAGCTGAGGCAAGGGCGGAGACGGGCAATGTTACAGAGGTGGAAATAGGCGGTCTTTATTATGCTGCGGATATGTGGTCGGAAGCTCATTTCAGGGTCAAATATGACACCAAAGTTGCGAACAGTGTGGTTCAGCCTCAGACAGATGTTAGGGAGAGGGATGGAGTCTGTGGCTAGGGAACGGAGTTTGTGGCGGGGACCGAAAACAATGGCTTCGGTCTTCCCAATATTTAATTGGAGAAAATTTTTGCTCATCCAGAACTGTATGTCGGACAAGCAGTCTGACAATTTAGAGACCGTAGAGGGGTCGAGAGAAGAGGTAGTGAGGTAGAGCTGGGTGTCGTCAGCGTACATGTGGAAACTGAGAAGAAGAATGAGAGGTGATCTCATTGAAACATATAAGATTCTATGGAGGATTGACAAAGTAGATGCTGAGAAATTGTTTCTCCTGGTTGGAGAGTCTAGAACTAGGGGTCATAGTTTCAGGATAAGGGGTCGGTCTTTTAAGATTGAGATGAGGAGGAATTTCTTCACTCAGAGGGTTGTGAATTTTTGGAATTCTCTACCCCAAAGAGCTGTGAATGCTCAGTCATTGAGTATATTAAAGGCTGAGATAGATAGATTTTTGGACTCGAGAGGAATCAAGGGATATGGGGATCGAGTGAGAAAGTGGAGTTGAGGTCGAAGATCAGCCATGATCTTATTGAATGGTGGAGCAGGCTCGAGGGGCCGTATGGCCGACTCCTGCTCCTAATTCTCATGTTCTTATGTTCTGGCCCCCAATGTTAAATTTATGGGAGATTTTCCTCCTGGTATGTTAATCAGCAGTGAAAGCTCATGCAATCCATTAATAAGAGCTGTACTGTTGACAGATACTACTCTTTTACATGAGAATCTGTCATGCTTTTGCCAAGTATCAGTTGTACTTCCTCTATCTCTACTGACTCAATAGTACCTAGAGGATTTGGTTCTATATTTTGTGATTATAGCATATTAAGAATCCTTTTCCATTAGAGAAATCTCTTATCCAAATAATAGACTTCAGTTAATCTTCAAGCCAATGAGGTTTCTAATAGATCATCTCTGGAGAGAGTAGATTGAACTACATTTTCCAGCCAGTGTTAGATATTTTTCTTTTCTAAATTTGATTCTCTGGCCTCTTTGATTGAGAACCCAATAGCTAAAATGACTAATTCTACCTTTTATTCACAAGTACAATCTTAACTATGATTTTAGGAGTGTTTCAGACTTTCACTGCTTCTCCTCCGCTTATTTCTTCGGACATGGGTGATTGGAATCTGTACTACAGCAGGAAGAGGAGGAGGAGGAGGATTATCTTGTAGTGTTTCTGAGCCAGTTCCACAAGACAAAGAAATAAGAACATGGTTGCTTTTAATGTTAGGATCTCCGAGAGTGTGAGTATGGAGACTCCTGATCCCGGATTGAGCCATTGCACCAAAAATCCCAAAACCCACATGGTCCAGCTTTTGGAGGATTTATCTTGCTCCTTCCTTGTGTACCAACGCTGTGCATTATCGGAGATCGGTAGCGTTAGCGCTGTGCATTGTCTGAAACCAGTAGGGTTATCACTGTGCAGTGTCTGAACCCCAGAGTGTTAGTGCCGTGCAATGTCTGAACCAATGTTCCCGTTAAGCTGCCCGGCCCCGCAGTGATCTGGAGGTCTCGCACAGGCCGCTCAGTGGCTTTACAATTGAAATAACCACGTATGCGTTAGAAATTGAATGGACGTGCAGCCCATTAAAGGGGCCGCGCACCCAAAAAAAATTAGCAGGAATATTGGTCTGAACACCAGTGTGTTAGCGCTGTGTCTTTTCTGAACTCTGTGGCTTGCCTGACGATGACTGGATCAAATTACACATCGTACAGAACTTGAATGAGTTACAAGCACACTGGATCAAATTTTACATTCCAGGCAAACTGTTGGGTGAGTGTTGCCCTCCCACCTCCCAGTGGTGAGAATAAGCTTTCCCTTTATTTGCACCACAGTGGTGTCAGCAAAGGAAGCCTAGAAAGACCAGCACAAGCAGATTCTTATTAGGTCTAGGATAAATTAATCTGATAGGGTCCACAGTGCCAATTTGGTGATTCCTCTGCCAATATTTACTGCACATTCTACTGTTGTGGGCTCAGTTTTACACAAACTTGGCAAACAGCCATTCAAGAGGGGTTGGATGGGTCTCCTGGCTGGGCTGGGGAGATGGGGAAGAGCCGGGAGAAAGGCGCAGGTTCTGGAACAGGAGGATGATCCTGGTGGGGTTTCCTGGGTGATGTGGGGAGACAGGAGAGGGGCCAAGACAGTAAAATAAAGGGAGTTAAAAGTCATGGGCTTGAGTCCGCAGCAGCAGCCAAAATGTGCCTGTGGATGGACACAGAGGGCAATCGGGTTTCTTAGGCATGACAGAGATTAAGAGAGACATGTCTTGATTGTAAAGAGAGGACCTTCACCCTTACCCCAGGTGCCTTGTATTGGATGGATCAAAATTTGTTACACTCGGTACACTCATTAACTTAATGTTACAATAAATGTAGCAATATCTAATTCGCCAACTGTCAGCCACAGGAGCAAAACCTCACTCGATCAACAACCTCACCAACCACAGAGCAAGGCTCACAAATTCAGCAGAAGTACTCCGTTTTTAAAAATAAATATCCCTTTGTGGTTTTAGTGGGTAAAGCCTGTGATCCCTGGTCTGTGCTGACTGATTCTCCGATGGTTTTCTGGGCCGAGGCACCGATCACAGGTCTGTGCTGACTCCCTGATGATTTACTGGGTAGAGGCATCAATTTCTCGAGAAGAAACTGCAACACGAATCACGGGGAAAAAAATTGCCTAGTAGAAAAAACAAGTGAGCTCCCCACCCAAAGGTCAGGAGTTCCAAAAGTGATCTATCTCCTTCTCCCAGAGCAGGTCCCTCTGTGTATGAACCTTGGCTCACCCATGCTGCACTTCCCCCATTGGAGGCTGAGGTTAGGGTTCACACAGCTAACCGAAATCAACCACCAGTTACTGCGAGGTGGGGACAGGAAGGCAATTGGGACATTTACAAGGACTGTGCCCAATTCTAAATTTCCTGCCTCCAGCACTTTTACTCCAAGTAATTATCTACTGCTAGAAGGAAAGAAGAAAGGAACTTGCCTCGATAGAGCATCTTATCACATCCTCAGGATGTCCCAAAGTACTTTATAGCCATTGGATAACTTTGACATGCAGTCACTGTTATTATGTGGGTAAATGTGACAGCCAAATCACACACAGTATGATCCCACAAACAGGAAATGAGGTAAATATTCCATGTTTGGAGTGTTGGTTAGGGAAAGAATGTTACCAGGACACCAGGACACACTCGCTGCTCTTCTTTGAATGGTGACTGGGGAAATTTAACACCCAGCTGAGGTGGCAGTTTGGGCTCGATTTTAACATGTCATCTCCCACTATATAGCACTCCCTCTGTTGCACTGAAGAATCAGCCTAGATTTGGTGCTCAAGTTTGCACTGGGATTTGAACCCACAACCTTCTACCCTCGAGGGGAGAGCGCTACCAACAAAGCCAAGCTGGCAATTGTGACCTAGCAACAGCAAGCGAACCAGGTTTAAATGGATCTGTCGGAAGAAGTAGGATAGAAATAGTTATAGACTAACAAAGTGAACAACAGACGTTACAAATCCAGTTCAGTGATATCACCATGATTGAGCATCAGATGGATAATTGATTATCAAATTACCATCGAGATCAGTATCTGAGATTGATATAATTTGGTGCGATTAATTTATGGTTCCTAACTTCGGCTCCCTAGATAGCTGATAAGTTAACAACATTAGACAGCCAGTCTATTGGACAGATTAGATTCTGTGCTGATGGTTAACAATGTTTCAGAACTTATATGACCTTGTCCTTATGGGCTGAGTGGTTGAGTTGACTGCTCACTTTCCCTTGGACGTCGACTTCTAGGATGTCCAGTAATGAGTCTCCTTCTGTAGAGGTATTGTTCATTCCTCTTGGATGCTCTGCTCTAGCTGAATCCACTATATGCACTATATGCACTAGTTACTGTATCTGAACTAGCTGGCTTAAATCTCACCTTCCCTTATCTCAGACTAACTTGTACATTTAAGGAACACACCTATCTCTGCCAGTGTGTGCTGCGAGGAGGATACCGAGAAACTCCAGGATGATTTGGACAGGTTGGGTGAGTGGGTAGAAGCGTGGCAGATGCAATATAACGTGGATAAATGCAAGGTTATCCACTTTGGTGTCAAAAACAGAAAGGCAGACTATTATCTGAATGGCAATAGATTGGGAGAAGGGGAAGTGCAACGAGACCTGGGTGTCCTTGTGCACCAGTCGCTGAAGGTAAGCATGCAGGTGCAGCAGGCGGTGAAGAAGGCAAATGGTATGTTGGCCTTCATAGCAAAAGGGTTTGAGTATAGGAACAGGGATGTCCTGCTGCAGTTGTACAGGGCCTTGGTGAGACCACACCTTGAGTATTGTGTGCAGTTTTGGTCGCCTTATCTGAGGAAGGATGTTCTTGCCATGGAGGGAGTTCAGCGAAGATTCACAAGGCTGATACCTGGGATGGCAGGAATGACATATGAGGAGAGATTGGGTCGATTGGGTGTATACTCGCTGGAGTATAGAAGAATGAGAGGGGATCTCATCGAAACATATAAAATTCTGACAGGTCTGGACAAACTAGATGCAGGAAGAATGTTCCCGATGGTCGGAGAGTCCAGAACCAGGGGTCATAATCTAAGGATAAGGGGTAAGCCATTTAGGACAGAAATGAGGAAGAATTTCTTCACCCAGAGAGTGGTGAACCTGTGGAATTCTCTACCACAGAAGGTAGTTGAGGCCAAGTCATTAAATATATTCAAGAATGAGTTAGATATATTTCTTAAAGCTAAAGGTATCAAGGAATATGGGGAGAAGGCAGGGACAGGGTACTGAGTTTGGATGATCAGCCATGATCTCATCGAATGGCGGAGCAGGCTCGAGGGGCCGAATGGCCTGCTCCTATCTTCTATGTAACTGGCTGTTATAGCTCTACAATCTAATATCTACAACCTCATCCTCTTTTCCTGGATGCAGCTTGGCCATTGTAGAAACACATAAGTTAGTTAAAGACTACTATAAAACAACTCCAGATAAGGCATGACATTTTCATATCCCACTACGAACCATCTCTTTGATCAATGGTAAGCAATGTCTTGATTGATTCCTGGGATGAGAGGGCTGTCCTATGAGGAGAGATTGAGTAGAATGGGCCTATATTCTCTGGAGTTTAGAAGAATGAGAGGTGATCTCATTGAAATGTATAAAGTTCTTAGAATGCTTGATAGGGTAGATGCTGAGAGGCTGTTTCCCCTGGCTGGAGAGTCTAGAACTAGGGCTCATTATCTCAGGATCAGGAGTCAGCCATTTTGGACCGAGATGAGTAGAAATTTCTTCACTCAGAGGTTTGTGAATCTTTGGAATTCTCTACCCCAGAGGGTTATGGATGCTCAGTCATTGAGTATATTCAAGACTGAGATCAATATATTTTTGGACACTAACAACAACAACTTGTATTTATATAGCACCTTTAACATAGTACAACATCCCAAGGTGCTTCACAGGAGTATTATAAGACAAAAGTTTGACGCTGAGCCACATAAGGATAAATTAGGGCAGGTGACCAAAAGCTTGGTCAAAGAGGTAGGTTTTAAGGAGCGTCTTAAAGGAGGGGAGAGAGAGGTACAGGTGTGGAGAGGTTTAGGGAGGGAATTCCAGAGCTTAGGGCCTAGGCAACAGAAGACATGGCTGCCAATGGTGGAGCGATGAAAATCGGGGATGCGCAAGAGGCCATAATTAGAGGAACACAGATATCTTGGGGGGGGGGGGGGGTTGTGGGGCTGGGGGAGATTACAGAGATAGGGTGGGGCGAAGCCCTGGAGAGATTTGTAAACAAGGATGAGAATTTTAAAATCGAGACGTTGCTTAACCGGGAGCCAATGTAGGTCAGCGAGCACAGGGGTGATGGGTGAACAGGACTTGGTGCGAGTTAGGACCCGGGCAGCTGTGTTTTGGATCACCTCAAGTTTACGGAAGGTAGAACGTGGGAGGCCAGCCAGGAGTGCGTTGGAATAGTCAAGTCTAGAGGTAACAAAAGCATGGATGAGGGTTTCAGCAGCGGATGAGCTGAGGCAGGGGTGGAGACGGGCGATGTTATAGAGGTGGAAATAGGCGGTCTTAGTTATGCCGCGGATATGTGGTCGGAAGCTCATTTCAGGGTCAAATATGCTAAGGGAATCAAGGGATATGGGGCTAGGGCGGGAAAGTGGAGTTAATTTATTGAATGGTGGAGCAGGCTCGGAGGGCCTAATGGCCTACTCCAGCTCCTATTTCTTATATTCTTGTTTACATATGCTTTCTTGGTTTTAATTAGTTTTAGTCTCCTTTGATTTCCCACCATTCAATTTAACTACTGACTCCATCTTGTAGACAGCTTTATGTTGAAACTCCATTTTGAGAACACCTCCCAGGCAATTTACTGGGCATTTCTCCTACACAACTCTGTAAACTTTAGCTCATCCAAAATTCTGGTGCCCATATCATATCCCACAACTCAGCCATCACACCTGTCCTCACTGATGTATATTGGCTCCCCGTCCCCTATTGTCTCCAATTTAAAATTCTTATCCTTGTGTTTTACTTCCTTTAGGGCCTTGTCCTTCCTTATCTCTGTAACCTCCTCCAGCCCTACAACCCCTCAGAACTCTTTATTCCTCTGACTCTGGCCTCTTGTGCTTTCTCCCTCCATTTACCCCACTATTGGCAACCATGACTTCAGCTGTCCAGGCCCCAAGCTCTGGAATTTCATACCTAAACCTCTCCACCTCCCTCCAATCCTTTAAGACCCTGCTTAAAGTCCACTTCTTTGATCAAGCTTTTGGGTACCCCTCTCAATATCTCTTTCGGTGGCATGGTGTAAATTTTTGTCTGATTACGCTTCTGTGAAGCACCTTGGGCCATTTTTCTAGGTGTCAGCTGTGGCTCAGTAATGGTGCCTTTGCCTCTGAGTCAGAAGGTTGTGGGTTCAAATCCCACTCCAGAGACCTGAGCACAAAATCTAGGCTGACACTCCAGTGCAGTGCTGAGGAAATGCTGCACTGTCAGAGCTGCCAACATTTGGATGAGATGTTAAATCCAGGCTCCTTCTGCCCTCTCAGGTGGATGCAAAAGATCCCATGGCACTATTCGAAGAAAAGGGGGGTTATCCTGGTGTCCTGGCCAACATTTATCCTTCAACCAACACCACCAAAACAGATTATCTGGTCATTTATCTCATTGCCGTTTATGGGAGCTTGCTGTGTGCAAATTGACTGCCATGTTTCCTACATTACAACAGTGACTACACTTCATAAAAGTACGAAATTGGCTGCAAAGCGCTTTTGGACGTCCTGAGGTTGTGAAAGGTGCTATATAAATACAAGTGCTTTCTTTTTCTCTGTATGGTGTCAGCAACTGTTTTTGGCATGCCAAATGCACAAACCTGAGTCATCTATGTCAGTGCTCTCTGACATAGGTCACCTTTGTTGGAACCAATTGAGATCTACTTGACATTGACTCAGCATCTTGATATGATATTCCACGGAGAACAGTTAGCTTCAGAGAGTTCTTCAGCTACCACTGTCCCAGACCATGGAGGTAATGATGTGTTTCTCTCCAGGTGAGGAGCCCATCTTCTCATAAATGAGCTCTAGGTCAATGGACCAATTTACAATAAAGTTGGTACATAAATTGCCTGGAATTAAAAGTGATAAGTTTACCTTGCTCCTGGTGCAGGATAAGTCAGTGTGTGTCTGGGCAGACAATGTAACAGTAGGCCAGTACATCAACAAACAAAATGGAACTCAATCTTGATCCCTCTATCTGGATGCAGCATAGCTTGCTCGTTTGCCTGTTGAGGGCTCCTTAGCTCATAATTTATGGGGCATGTGGAAAACTGTTCAGATTTCACTTCATTTGCATGTCATCTATTGAGATGCAATAAAAACTGGCATTTAAGCTACTAATAGAGCTGGCAGAGGCCCAGCAGGAGCAGGGTAGGAGTCATCATACATAGTTATTTGTTAATGAACTGTTAAAGAGCACACAGCAGCCTTAGTCCAATAGAAAATATCACATGTTGGAGGAGAAGTCGAAGGCAGCCAGACAGGTCAGAGGACCACCAGGATTCCCCACCACCCAAAGTGATGTGTCTTCAATAGGGGAGTAAGTAAGCCTTCCTCAACCTCACCAAGGAGTACAGTGTAAGGAGGCTACACTTCACCAGGGATGTCATTCACGAATTATGTCATCTCTTGGAAGCAGCTAAGCTACATCAGCGGTCCACTACCAGTAGCAATGAAGGTGACACCAGCTGCAACCTTATGCTACGGGGTGCTTTCAGGCGGTGGCAGAAGTCTTTTACCATGATCAGCCACTTTTTGGTTTACTGCTGCATTACAGAGGTCATGAATGTCTTGTTTCAACATGTTGTGATTACATTAAATTAACATTGGGCTGCAACAGAAAATAGAGAGGCAGAGAGAATTCTACAAAGGATGTGGCATTCGCGGGTTACAGGGCATCAGGAATGTGGCCATGTGGCCATTCAGATTCCTCAGCAAAAGTTTCATGGTGATCATCAAGGATGCCATTCCTTGAATGTCCAAAAAGGTAACAAATTATGTACATAAATGAACATTTTCCAGCTAGCACTCATAACAAACATATCCTATGGGATTCATGGGTTCCACAATTTCTCTGGAGTGGAAACAGGTTGAATGGTTTGTTCTTTGAAGATAAGGGTTGCCTGCTCAAAATATGGCTGATGACGCTATTACACAATCCTTGTACAGTGAGACACTTTTGAGAGACAAGAACTTCACCAGGCAGATATTTGTGCTGTTTAAACAACAGTTCTAATGTTTGGGCCACACAAAGGGCTCTTCAGTAGAGTTAGCAGAATGGTAGTGGTGTGTTCAAAGATCATTAACCCATTTCCGTGATAAATTCTCCCTGTAAGTCTCCTGTTCTTCGCGCTGAAAATCAGCTCTGGAGATACACGTGCATCGCATTTGTAACATCATTATGCACATTGTTTATGTTTTAACATTACTGTCTCCTTTCCATGACCTTCCGTATATTTACTGTTACCTAGAAACTCTGGATGCCCATTTCACACAGGCGTGATTTAAAAAAATGTCCCACAAGTTCGAATGTTGGGAATTGCCTTGCACGATGTTTTGCTCCTCCCCCCGAATTAATATTTAAATATATTTCCACCTGTTTGAGGCAGGCATTCCCCACCCATGAGAAATTGTCATCTGGCATTACGGATCTTGCCCCTTTTCAGAAAATCTAGGCTACTGTGTCATAGGGTGACAGGATGAGGCTTTATGTACAGCAGGGGAGAAATTGGTGCCTTTGCGCCTCCCGTTAGCGCCTCAGGGGGGCGCCAATGGGGCACTACCGGCTTTGCGACTGGGCGCGGCGCTAGTACCGACGGCAGCGAGATTGAGCTGGAGGTTTGCGGCGGCGGTAACCACTAGCGCCACGATCTCCTGCGCCCGGAGATCATGACGTCATCTGGGTGCGCAGCGCCCCGGCTCAGAAATTCACTCTCGCCCCCTGCCTGAGCGCTTGCCGTTAGCAATGACAGGTAAAGGGAGGCGGTTTGCAGTCGGATGAGCGCTGGAGGAGCGCTATATAAAGGGGTCAACTTCCGTTTTTTTTTTGTCGGCAAACAATGTTTCCTTGCCAGTTTGACACAAGTAAACAGGTGTTTTGACCCATTTGACCGTTCTCAACTTGAAGGAGTATTCTGGCTGTGAAAAATTTATCACTTTCATTTGGGTTACATTTGATAGTGCAACATTTCCATCCTTTAATGGGGGTTGTACTGGTACTGGACCTCGCCCTCCAGCATCACCGTCGGAGGCAGCGGAGGCAGAGAGAAAGATTACAAAACGTGGCCAGATGGACAAGGGCCAACAGGGCTCTCAACAGGAGGCCTTACCCTCCCAGGGTATTCCGGCAGCATTTCTCCTACATTCATCTCTCAGAGGAGCAGTGCCTTAGAAGGCTCCGCTTCAGCAAGGAGGTGGTCACAGAGCTTTGCCACCTCCTGCAGCCAGACCTCCAGCCCTAGCTCAGGACCAGGACGTCTCTCTCAGTGGCAGTTAAGGTCGCAGTCACTCTTAATTTCTACGCCAGCGGCTCCTTCCAGGCTTCAACAGGGGATATTGCAAACATTTTGCAGTTCGCTGTCCATTGCTGTATCCGGGATGTAACAGACGCTCTCTACAGAAGGAGAAGGGAGTACATCTCATTCCCCATGACCAGAGAGAAATAGGATGAACACTCATGTGGCTTTGCAAGGATAGCGGGCTTCCCCATGGTTCAGGGCGCCATTGACTGCAACCACGTGGCATTGCGGGCACCTCATCACAATGCAGAGGTGTTCCGTAACGCAAAGGCTACCACTCTCTGAACGTTCAGTTGGTGTGCGACCACAGACAGCGCATCCTCGCCGTCAATGCCTGCTATCCTGGCAGCAGCCATGATGCATTCATCCTGTCCCAGCACTGTTCCACCCACCACATGAAGCTCGCGGCTGTCTGCTCGGAGACAAGGGTTATCCACTCGCCACCAGGCTGATGACACCCCTCCACAACCCCAACACTCCTGCTCAGCACGCATACAATGACAGCCATAGCGCCACCAGGAATCTGATCGAACAGACTATCGGGGTGCTATGCAACGGTTCCGCTACCTTGACTGCTCTAGAGGAGCCCTGCAATACTGCCCTGATCGAGTGTCCCTTTTCATCATTGTGTGCTGCATGCTGCTCAACCTGGCCATTCTGAGGGCCCAGCCATTGCCAGCAGGGATTGTAGGTCCACCTCAGGAGGAGGAAGAGGGAGAGGAGGAGGAGGAGGAGGATGAAGAGGAGGAGGAGGAGCAGCACCAACAGAGGAGGGAGCCACTCAATCTTGCTTCTGCAAGGGCCGTTCATGAGCGCCTCATTAGACAGCGCTTCCAATAAATGATATATCACATGGTGTTTGCGCAGCACAACCACATCATTACATCCAGCTCGCAGCCCCTATCACTGGGCAAAGGTCAAATGAGAAACATCACAAAATTTGCAACGTCAAATTAACAATTTAATATCGAACACAACTCTCTCTTATGAAACACAACTATTCATGAAGAAACACAACAATATATTTACAAACACATCAATTTATTAACACACACTACCCCCATTTGCTAATAAAGTATTCTTTACTCTCTTCTTCAATGATTTCCCACCCCTTTGGAGTTCCCCCCTCCCAACCCTACTGCTCCTCCGTAATGTGGCCCCAGTGGCTGCAGCAAGGCTGGTGGAAGGCTGCTGAGTCTGGGAGCCAGAGACTGCAGACGGCCTTGCAGGATGCCCTCGACCAGCTCTGGGCCTGGAAGGCCCGGCTGCAGACTGCACCACCTCAGCATGGCCGGCAGCAGTCTGGGATGGCTGGGTTACAGGCTGCGACAAGTGCAATGGCGGAGTGGCAGTGGTGGGAGCAGGAATGCTGTCATCCTGAGAGAGGACAGCACCTTCCTGCTCGACCGACACACTGCCACTCCCCTGGGGCAGAACCTCAGCATCCGGAGCAATCTGCTCGAGCACAGATTGCTAGCCTGCTGCGGCACCGTGAGATCCCCGGTGGACTGTGGGCGACCCAGCGAGGATGGCAACAGTCAGTGCTTGCGTGGCATCAATCTGAGACTGCATGAGAGCACTCTGAGATTGCATGCTAGCAACCACTAACTCCATTACAGCACTAAGCCATTGCGTTGCTTCGGCCTGTGCTGCAATAGCTGCTGCCACCTCACCCATGACATGCGGCATGAGGTTTGGGTCCCCACAGTCTCTGCTAGTCGACCATCCTTTGCAAACTGTCAAGGATGGGCTCGATGGTGTGTGCAGAAATGAGTGCAATGTTGGAGGCAGACTCCTCCATGCTCCTAGCCAGTGCATCCATGCTCTCGGGCACCCTTGCCTATTGCATCCATGAGCTCGGTATGCATGCCCCATCGCCAATCTGGTCATCGCCTCCACATCAAGGTCCTCATCTGAGTCCTGTGCAGCAGAACTCGCGAGCGAACTCACCCTCAGGGGAGATGGCCCCCGAGCTTCCCTTTCCCCGTGGCATTGCTGCAGCCCGCTGGGTCCTGGGGCTTCACCCACATCAGACCCATGTACTAGGCTCCCCTCCAGTGATCGCATCGCCCCATTATCGGACCTAGTGCCTTCGAGAGACACGGGCAGTGAGACTCTGGCTTGTTCTTCCTCCTTCTCTCCTGCGTCGCTGAGGGACAGGCTGGTCATGTGGTGGCCGATTATCTGAAAGCATAAAGGCACAAGAGTGGGGTTAAGGTCAGGGGAGGGGTCAGGAAGGGAGCAAGGAATGGAGACAGTACACTTAGATGGAAAGTGGGAAAGGCTTGTGGTGTGAAGGGGAAGTGGTATGAGAGAAGAGGGAGAGGTGATGAACATACTGTTGTTGTCCCCAAGGGGGTCGACATCTCCGATGGCCACAGCGCCCACGACATGGGCGGCAATGATGCGGCCCACTCACTCCTCCAGGTCTGTAAGTGGGTGCAGGTCCGCCTCACCTCCTCCCGTTCGTACCTGCTCCCTCCTGTTGTGAGCAAGCTTGGCCTGCTAGAAAAAGGACAGCGTGTGAGTGAGTGTGCAGCTATGTGTTTGGCATATGTGCCTACCATAGTTGAATGGCTGTTAATGTATGCAAGGCATGAGATGTGCATGTCACTTTTAGTAGGTGGGCATAGTTGGTGGATGAGTGTTGGGGATGTGACGGTTTATACAGTGTGTGCACAGAGTGAGGTTGAGATGGTGGCATGTAGGGTTTTTTGAAGCATGTACTCACCCTGACCACCCGACTGAGGTCGTTGAATTTCTTCCAGCACTGGGTGGGAGTCCTAGGGACCACACTTCTGACCGACACGTGCTGGGTGACCTCCCTCCACATCCTCCTAAAGGCCTGTGGCAATGGCCTCCTGCCAGTGCCCGGGAAGAGCACTACCCATTGGCATACCATGGCCGCGACCAGAGCCTCCAAGGATTGGTCGCTGAACCGGCGAGCTCTCTGTCTGGGCGTCTGATCAGCCATCAGTTGCTTGAATGAGGCTTGCAGCTCCTTACAGGCCCAGTTCACAAGCAACAATGGTCAGAGTGAGGCTGTGCAGCATGATTGAACCTCCCCTTTAAGAACTGGAAACTCTCTAATTGACAGCGCCGGAACTTGATTAGCGCTCTAGCGCCCTAAGAGAAGTGTGTAGCGCTTGATTTAGCGCTCCACCTCCCTCTTAGGGTGCTAAAACTCAATTTCGCATTCGCCAGCGCTAATTAGCGCCGGGTGCTAAAGTTAGCGCCCAGGCGATGTTAGCGCCCCAAAATGGTCGATACCGAATTTTTCCCCCTACGTATCCACGCTCATCTGTGCTGAGAGGAAATGTTGAGGTAAAGCCAGACACTTCTCTTAATTTTAGAACTTTTTGTATGGTCTATGCACAAAATCATAAATAGTTAGGTTTTTAAATGCACCTCTTCCCGTCACAATTATATGGAGTTGAAAAACAAAACTTTACGGTGTGGAAAATCCATGACCATTCCGGTGGACTCCCACTGTAATCTCGACAGGAGTTCAACCGATCTGCTGGAGTTTAGGCTGGTACCTGGAAATGCTGGCTCCTGGCCTAACATTGGGAATTCTGTGATGCCCTGCTGGGGGTGTAGCCTTCACCAACTCCAGACGTGGCCATCGACTCCTTCTGTCAGGCGTTCCCATGCCCTGGGACCTCAGAGGCACCTGGGAAATGGTCCCCGGAGGTATACCTGGTCAAAGGGGTGTCCCTCCCCGTCAGAGGTGAATATGAGGCCTATTTGGGAGTCCTTGCTTCTTGAAGATCTAGGGGCAATTTTTTTTCCCAGCCCTTCTAAAGGGGACCTAAGGGGCACCCAGAAGTTCCTTTTGGGGAGCGATTTGGCACTCACCCCGGCACTTTTCCACCGGATTTTCTGGGGTGTGAAACATGGCGGGCACCCTAGATGTGCCCCCAGTGGCGTGAGCTCCCATAATTTGCAGTTAGATTAGGGGAACTCCCCCTGACCCCAGAAAGCTCACTGCGGTTACGGAGAAGGTTCCCAGTGGGTACAATCCCAGTATAGTTGTTGGTATCGCTGCCTCTGGCGTTTTTGGCCCCGACAACTGTAGCAGATACAAACTCCAGAGATAAAGCTTAGAAAAAGTTAAAAACAAAATGAGCATCATACAGTTCAAACAAATAAATAATGTTTTGAAAGGAGGTAAGAATAGAGAACAGATCACTCATGCACTCCTCCTACTATCCAACTCAAGAGTAGGATTGGCAGAGGCTTGGACATAGGTCATACTCCCCTTTGCAGTTGTCGATGCAGTGTAGGGAGGGGGTTGGTTTATATTAATAGAGGTCATTCAGCATACCAATCTTGACAGCAGGAGACCAGTGGAGTAGAAGGTACAGTTGAGGATGGAGTTCAGCCTCAGCTCGAGTAATTGATGCAAGTACTGAAATGTTATTTATTTATTGTATTTTAACTTTAACTTACTCCGCATTTAACAGTTCATTATTAGGAACTGTTTTAACTTGTTTATTTGGTTCCTTAACTATGGGCTAGTTTGAATCAATAATGGCCCAAAAATTCGGCCCTTCCCGGGTGAGTACGGACTATGTACTCACCCATATTGCTTCCCGAAGTGCCGGTTTCCTGCATGCACTGCGCATGCGCGGGAAACCGAAACTTCCGGTATGGTGAAGGGGGCGGTTCCTAGGTGAACCGCGTGCATGCTAGAGGCTGCGCGTACGCAGCACACTTAGATTTTTTTTCAGGTTTCTACGCGAGGTTAAGTATTGAAGATACTACGCTAATGAAAAGGAGGCGTAAGACCCGTTTTGAACAAGGTAAGTGGTTAATTAAGTATAATTTTAAATTTTTTTCAACAGGTTTATCTTTTTTAGATACTTTAAAGAAAGGTAAGTTTATTTTTATAACTTTTGAAAAGTATTTTAATTTTTTCAAAAATTAAAATTTTTGTTTAAAGTGGTTAATTTATTTAACTATAGTTATTTTATAAATGTGATGGTTTTTAAAAAAAAAATTATTTTAAGTTTAGCTGTTCTTTTGGGGCCGATTTCAATTCACAGATTTGACAGGTCTCCTGTCAAATCTATGAATGAAAGATGGTGTGCTGCCATTGGCTCTCCATGGCCCACGTGATCCCAGGGGACGCATCGCACTAACTGCGCCCCTGGAACACGCAAGCACTGCGCGCCGGCAGTTGGGAGAGGCCCAGGACCCGAAGTTCCCGTGGGCCCAAAACACAACGGCAGGCGCGGTAGGTAAGAGCGCGCGCGATCCTTACCCCCGCGGCAAGCCGGAGAGGTGAATTTCTGGGCCATTAAGTTCATTAACTAAGTAGGTGGTATGGTTAGCTGGGTTTTTTTCTGTGGCAGTCAGGCTATCGTGTGAGTTAAAAAAATTTAAATTTGAATGCAAAGTGCTAATTGAATGTGTAATTGAGCCTCAGTGGGAGTTCAGCCTTGAGGTATATAGAATCATAGAATGATACAGCACAGAAGGAGGCCACTCGTGCCTGTACTGACTCTTTGGAAGAGCTATTCAGTTAGTCCCATTCCTCTGCTCTTTCCCCATAGCCCTGCAAATATTTCCCCTTCAAGTAGCTATCCGATTCCCCTTTGAAAGTTACTATTGAATCTGTTTCTACCACTCTTTCAGGCAGTGCATTCCAGATCATAACAACTCGCTGCGTAAAGCAATTTTTCTCATGTCGCCTCTGGTTCTTTTGCCAAAAATTACATTTGAGGCATTTTATCACTAAGCTTTAATCATTGATTTTATTAAACTTTTAAGAGAAACAGTTTAGTTTAGTATGGGGTACAGCTGAAGCCTGTGATGTCCACTGCTGGCACATTATGGGAGATCCTGAAGCTTTATGTGTCTTTGATGACCGTGCATATGGGAAGAGTCTCTGACTGGTTGTCCTTGATTTAAAGTTTCTGAGGTTGAGGAGCAGCTGGGGGCACTCGTCACATACTAGGAGGTTCCCGGAATAAAAGAAAGAGGGGGAGAAATTCAGTATCTCCCGATTTGGGGCGCAATTATCGGCCGGGCACATCAGGCAAGACCATGGCTGTATATCTACTCAGACGCCGTCCTTTTTCTTGCAGGCCAAGCTATCTCATAATAGGAGACAGCAGCAACGGACGGGTGGAGGGTGGCCTCAGCTGCAACCCCTCAGCGATCTTGAGGCGCGCGTCCACAGGATTGTGGCAAGCCGGGTGATCGGTCCCGTCGCCACTGGAGACGCCGACCCCGTTCTGGACAGCAATGGTAAGGTCATCACCTTTTTGTCCTCTGTCCTTCCACTTGTCCCTCACAACACCAGCCTTTGACACTTTCAATCCAACTTACTAAATCGCTGCACTCATTCCTCCCTTACTGCCCCCCTGTCCTCACGCTAAAGCCACTCTTGTACCTCCCTGCTTTCAGATGGTGATTCACCAGCTGAGGAGATGGGCCCTGAAGCTGCCAGTGGGAGTGAAGCTGCAGCCGAGGAGGAAGATGAAGGTGGAGCATCAGCGCCACCCTCTCCCGAGGAAGCCCATGCCCACACTGGGAACACGCCTTCCCTGGAGGGGAGCAGGGGGGAAGGGTCTGATGAGGGTGAAGCTCCAGGACCCAGCGAGCTGCAGCAACGCCATGGAGGTAGGGAAGCTCGGGGGCCTTCACCCCGGAGGGAGAGTATGCCAGCGAGTCCTACTGCACTGGACGCAGAGGAGGAGCGGCTCATCGCTGAAATGAACACCCAGGCGGTGGACATGCACACTGAGCTCATGGGTGCAGTGGGAAGGGTGCCCGAATGCATTGAATCACTGGCAAGGAGTGTGGAGCACTTCGCTGTAGCACAGGCAGATGCCACACTAAAGCTTAGTGCTGCAATTCAGTCACTGGCTGCCATGAACCCATCTCAGACTGCTCTCATGCAGACTCAGATTGAGGCCACGCGAGCACTGACTGCTGCCATCCTCGATGGTTCATACACATTTCCCCGGGGCTCTCACCGCGCTGCAGCAGGCCAGCAATCTGTGCTCCAGCAGATTGCTCCGGATGCTGAAGTGCTGCCCCGTGGGAGTGCCAGTGTGTCAGTCGAGCAGGGAGTTGCTGTCCTCTCTCAAGATGACAGCATTCCTGCTGCCACCACTGTCACTTCTCCACTGCACTTGCCACCGCCTGTAGGACAGACTGCTGCTGCCCATGCAGAGTTGGTGCAGTCTGCAGCCGGGCCCTCCAGGCCCAGAGCTGGTCGAGGCCGTCCTTCAAGGGTATCTGCAGTCTCAGGTTCTGACAATCAGCAGCCTTCCACCAGCCTTGCTGCAGCCACTGGGGTCCCATTACGGAGGAGCAGTAGGGTGGGAAGGGGGGAAGTGCGCAAGGGAAGGAGATCACCCTCGAAGGGCAAAAAGTAGGAGGTGTGACAAAATGTTGGTCATTTTTTTATTAAAGGCTGAGGTTCGTGGTCAAACTTTTGAACATTATCTCCAGGTTATGAGAACCAGTTATGTTAATGACTGTGTTTTTGTGTTTCTTTCTATTAGTTTGTCATGAGGAAATGACACACACAGAGTTTGTGAAATAAATAAGTTTTTGTATTCAAAATGTACATGTTTGGTCTTTGGAATCATTGCTGCCTTGGCCGGCTTAGGGGTTGCGGGTTGGTTTCATTCATGTTGTTCTCAATGGCAGAAGCCATTTCCTCAGCAGGGGTCTGGAAGCGGCTTGCTATCAGCCATTGACGGACGGCCTTTCCAGTTTCTACATTGTGGGCCTCCCTCCCGCCTTGGTGCTGCTGATGATCATCCTCCTCCTCTTCCTCCTCCTCTTCCTCCTCCTCCTCTGGTGGTGCTCCAAGGCCTGGTGGCATTGGCTGGGTCCTGAGGATTGCCAGGTTATGCAGCATGCAGCACACAACTACGAAGTGGGAAACTCGCTCAGGCGAGTACTGCAGGGCTCCTCCAGAATGGTCCAGACAGCGGAACCGTTGCTTGAGCACGCCGATTGTGTGCTCAACGATGTTCCTGGTAGCTTGATGGCTCTCGTTGTACCGCAGCTCAGCAGGGGTGTTGGGCGTACGGAGCGGTGTCATCAGCCAGGTGCTCAGTGGATATCCCTTGTCTCCGAGAAGCCAACCAACTGGCTGATGTGGTGCCTGGAAAAGTTCTGCCACAGTAGTCTGGCGCAGGATGAATGCATCGTGGCAGCTGCCAGGATAGTGGGCATTGACAGCGAGTATCAGCTGTCTGTGGTCACAGACCAACTGAACGTTTAAGGAATGGAACCCCTTTCTGTTGCGGAAATCCTCGGCATTTTCATGCGGAGCACGCAAAGCCACATGCGTGCAGTCAATGGCGCCCTGCACCATGGGGAAGCCCGCTATCCTAGCAAAGCCCATTGCGCGTTCTTGCTGCTTTTCTGGGGTCATGGGGAAAGAGATGTACTCTCGTCTCCTTTTAAAGAGGGCATTTGTGACCTGACGGATGCAGCAATGCACCGCGAACTGGGAGATATTGGCAATGTCCCCAGTAGCTGATTGAAATGAGCCAGTGGCATAAAAGTTCAGAGCCACTGTGATCTTCACTGCCACCGACAGAGACGTCCTGGACCTCAGTTGAGGCTGCAGATCTGGCTGCAGCAGATGGCAGAGCTCAGTGACTACCTCCTTGCTGAAGCGCAGCCTTCGCAAACACTGCTCCTCAGACATATTAATATATGTGAATTGTTGGCGATATACCCTGGGAGGGTAAGGTCTCCTGTACAGAGGTCTGTTGGCCCTCCTCCGTCTGGCCATGATTGCCACTCTCTCTCTGCGTCTCTGTGTCCTCCGATTCTGGTGGCGCAGGACGACGCCCCCAATCAGTGCAGCCCCCACAGTCTCTTGGCAATCAAAGTTGTGAAGGTCAAAAACCAAAGTACCTGCAAAGTTATGATCAGTAGCCAAAACTACCTCACACAGCGTTGACTCAATGCAGAAGTCTCTCTTTCTCTCTCTCCGAATCTCTCTCTCTCTCTCTCTCTCAGAACGAGTGGTGCAAAAATGTCAACCACAGAGAAAGACAGGAAGAGGCCCCCTTTAAATAGCGCCCCCCCAGCCCCACAGCGACTGGGGAGCTTTCCAGTCTTCCGGTCGTTGGTTGCGCCAGGCGGAAAGGATGGGGGCGCCACTCAATTTCCGCTCCGGGGCGCCACAAGGGCGTTGCACCCTCGTATGACGTCAAGATCTGCGTGCGCAGGAGATCGCGGCGGTAAAGTTTAGCACCGCCGCAAAATGTCTAGTTAATTTCGCGAGCGGCGCAAACATCGCTGCGCCCGGGCGCTAGTTGCTTTGCGCCCCATCAGCACCCTCTTAAGGCGCTAACGGGAGGCGCAACCAACTGAATTTTCCCCCCAGAAAGACTTGCATTTATATAGCGCCTTTCACGACCTTAGGACATCCCAAAGCGCTTTACAGCTAATGAAGTACTTTTGAAGTGTGGTTGCTGTAGCCAATTCGCTCATAGCAAGGTCCCACAAACAATAATGTGATAAATGACCAGATAATCTGTTTTCGTGATGTTGGCCGAGGAATAAATATTGGCCATGACACCGGGTAGAACTAACCTGCTCTTCTTCGAAATAGTGGCCATGGGATCTTTTATGTCCACCTGAGAGGGAAGACGGAGCCTTGGTTTAAAACTCATCCAAATGACGGATTAGTGAGTGAGGTGACTATCTGGGTAGGAAGAGAAGATGGGGCAGTGCAGGGATCCACCAAGAGTGCTGAATTGGCAAACAGGTACTGTCTACCCATGACGATAGCAACACTTTGGAAGAGGGCAACCATGAGGAACTCCATGGTACTGTGGAGCAAGTGGTTGCCAAAGGAGGGAAGTGGAGTTTAGTGTCGTATTAGTGGGTTCCAGATGAGCGAATAGACAGATGCTTTTGCAAACCGCAGACAAGGGTCCTAAATACTATGTTGCTTCCCAGGTACTAGGGTAAAGGATATTACAGAACAGAGAGACAGAATAGGAACAGCCTGAAGCCTTGGTTCATGTTGGAATCAAAGACGTGGGAAGCAAAATAATTGTGGTCCTGCAAAGGGAGTTTCAGGGATTAAGAGACAGATTGAAGAGCAGGACCTTGAGAGTAATAATCTCTAGATTATTCGCAATGAACATAAGAAATAGTTGCAGGAGGAGGCCATTTGGCCCTTCAAGCCTGCTCCGCCATTCAATAAGATCATGGCTGATCTTCTACCTCAACTCCACCTTCCCGCACTATCCCCATATCCCTTATTTCCCTTAGTTCCCAAAAATGTATTGACCTCTGTCTTGAATATACTCAACGACTGAGCATCCACAGCTCTCTGGGGCAGAGAATTCCAAAGATTCACAACCCTTTGAGTGAAGAAATCTCAGTCCTAAATGGTGGACCCCTTATTCTGAAACTGTGACCCCGTGTTCTAGATTCCACAGCCAGGGGAAACATTTTCCCAGCATTAACCCTGTCAAGCCCCTTAAGAATTTTGTATGTTTCAATTAGATCACCTCTCATTCTTCTAAACTCTAGGGAATATAGGCCTAGTCTACTCAATCTCTCCTCATAGGGCAATCCCCTCATCCCAGGAACCAGTCTAGTGAACCTTCGCTGCACTCCCTCTAAGGCAAGTTATATCTTTCCTTAGGTAAGGAGATGAGAGCTGTACACAATGCCATGTGCTACTCAGTAAGATAAGGGAGTTAAATGTGTGGCTAGAGAGATGCGTGGTTTAGGAGTGTTCAGATTCCTGGCAAATTGAAACCAGGTCTGGGACAGAAGTGGCCTGGACAAGACAGATGGGGGGAGAAATTCCCCTCCTTTGCGCCTCCCGAGGGGGACGCTAATGGCGCGCAAAGGACTTTTCGCCCGGGGGCAGCGCAGACTGCACCTCCCACCAAATTCCGCGGGAGGTTAATGGCGGCGCTACCGGGTTGTGCCCCGATCTCCTGCGCCTGGAGATCGTGACGTCATCTCCGGGCGCATCGCCCCGGCACGAAAATTCCCCTTCGCCCCCTGCAGCAGCGCCGGGCGACGGCAGCGACTGCTGCAGGGGACGTGAGCAGGACGGCCGGCCGCTAGCGGGGCGGAAGTTAAAGGTGAGGTGGCCGGCTGCCCTGAAAAAAAGTCGGATTTAAAAAAAACTTTTTTTTTGCGCCTCCGGACGCGGGCCCGTGCCGCGATCGGTCAGCCTGGCACTCTGCATGAGGGCCGGGCTGATCGTGCTGCTCCTCTGCTCCCCGGTGATCCAGGTAAGTTTAAAAAAACTGCAGAGTTTGCAGCGTGGGGCCCTTCCCTTTAATTCAGAGAAGAGCCCCTGCAACGTGGCAGCGCCACGCTTGGCCACTCGTGGCGCTGCTGAGCACATCGCCCCGGGTGCACCCCGGGTCATGAACTTCCCTTCCTCTTGTGCTCCAAAAAGGAAGTGGAGCGCTTGATTTAGCGCTCCACTTCCCTCTTGGAGCAAAAAATGGGAATTTCAGAGAGGCTGAAGAGGTTAGCGCCTGGCGCTAACTTTTCCAGTTTTTCTGATTTAGCGCCCCAAACGGGGTTCGAGGGGAATTTCTCCCCCATGCCGTTCACCTAAACCGAGTCAATGTCCTCACTAACTAGTGCTGTGGGGGAGGGTTTAAACCAATATGGCTGGGAGGGGGAAAACACAAGTAAATAAAAAGAAAAGCAAATAGGACATGGAGTGCAGGAAAGATAAAAGAGGTCAAGAAAGTAATAAAGAACAGGCGAGAAGGAGGTAGAATTAAAAACAGTAAGATTGTCAAATAGACAACAGATCTGAGTTGTGAGTATAATATATTCTGAATAAGATTGGTGAGCTAATGGTGCAACTTGCTATGGGGAGGTATGATTTAATAGGGGATATCTAGGAAATAGTGACCATAATATAATTAGGTTTGATCTAAAAACTGAAAAGAGAGGTAACAGTTAAAGATAAATACATTTGATTGGAAAGAAAGCAAATTTCAGCAAGAAAATAACAGGGAACAAGTCAAAATAAAAACCTGCCAAATAAGACAGTACATAAACAATGGCAAACTTTCAAACAAGTAATGATTATGGTCAAGCCTGGACATATTATGTATCGTACTTGCATATTGTTAACCAAGCACTAGATGGCCCCCTGATGACAGCAAGGATATTGTAGCAATGTCTCTTGTATTACTTTTGTTATTCTTTGATGGAATCTTCTCGAGGGTCTGGAGAATAAAGCAGTAAGTTAATACCACACCAATACGAGTGGTTATTCGGACGTAACAGGACACCCTCCCACAAGAAGTAAAGGGAGTGTGGCCAAAGCTGGAGCTCTGTTGATGAGTAGAGAAATTAAATTTAACATGAGACTTAAGCGAGGGGGCAAAAGTCAAATCCAGAGCTAATTATACAAAAGAAAATCAAGCAGCATATAGGAAATATCGGTCGGGAAGCAAATAATGGGTTTAGAAAGACTGAGGGCAATATGATGAACGATTGGGCGGGGGGCGGAAATTTCCTTGACACTGCAGGTAGCCTCTTCAGCTTTCTTGGGGGGACCCAGCACCCATCTGGCTCAGCAAGATTCTGTCAGTGTTTCTGGCCTCTTTGGCAGGGGTGCACTGCAGATTCACCCCCACCCTGTCAAACCCCCACTCCTTCTGGCCCCTCCACCTGAGTCCAGAAGGCCACTATCCACATCCTCTCCCGCACAAAATCCCACACTTCCATCCCCCCCCCCGTCCTTACCAAACCCCACGTGAACTTTGGTGGGGTCAGCAGCAGAGGTCGTGGGTGGGCGTATCCCAGCACTCGGGCCAAGTGGTGCCCCCCCTCCCCAACACAGATTTTTGGGGCCCATAAATGTAAGATGATCACTAAAAAAACAAAGAAGAGGTTATGAGACTTTTTTCTAGCAGCCAGGTGTTAAGATATGGAATGGAAGAATTCATTATAGCTTTTAAAAGGGATGTGAAAAAGAATAAATGAAAACATATGTGGAAAGGACATTGGTATGGGACTAAGTGGCTAGCTCTTTCAGATAGCCAACACTGGCATGATGGGCTGTGCATGTTCCTTCTGTGCTGTAACAGTCTATGACTGTACAAGATCAGTATTTACAGGAAATCTGCCCAATTACACATCTGGAATGTTGTTGAAATCATCTACTACAATTACAACAGCTTTGGGGAAATTGCTTTTAATTTTTCTTTATGGTTTCAATAAAGTTCCACTGTGATTTGTAGCAATACTAGAAATAATTAAAACTGCTTAATTCTTTTTAAAACAGAACAAAATCACATGTAGAATTAGGGAGTGAGTTAATAGTCTGTAATTTAATTGAGAGGCTCAGAGGGCTTCAGAAACTACGAGTGATGCCTGAGCGCTTTATGGGCATCTACTGAATGTGAGGTTTGAATTACAGCCTCAGCACTGCTCTCTACTATCTATACTTTCTCACATTATGCATTAATAAAATGAAGCTAGGACAAAGGATCATTAAAATTATATTAAGACTGTGCGAGGCTATTGCAATGTCTTCACTACAGACGAACAGTGTCACCCTATTAGCAGAAGGTTAGAAGACAGAGAAAGAATGATGGTTTGCAAATGCATCACAAGGCTGTAACACACTGGACTGCTTTGGAGAGTGCTCGAAACCATAACAGCAAAGTTCAAGCAATTTACGCAGTAACCAGACCCCGAGATTTGCAGATAAGAATACACTTCCATACATATTTATTTGTTGTGTGTGTTGCTCTTTTTGTTCTTGGCCTTTTTCTATGATTTTGCATTGGCGTTTGTGTCTTGTATTGCTGTCAGGTTTTGCCTTGCAGCTCCACGTAATGTGACAGGAGGAGGGTGGGGGTTCAAACACTGCTGGTTTTGGTTTTGTACATGGACCATACAATACCCACTAACATTTGATAAAGGGGAAGTCAATGTCAAGCTCCTTAACAATATGTAAATACACAGTATTTAAGAACTGGAATCCTGGGGATTTTGGGGTGTGGTGGGGGGTGGTTGGCGGTGGGGGTCACTCTACAGTATATGGTGAGTGTGTCTTTCAATCTGATTTGAATTTCAGACAATTGAGGTAATTTCACATGCTTTGGAATGGGTTGAAGTGGTCCTGGCTAGATCCAGAGCAAAAGCAAAATACTGCGAATGCTGGAAAAGTGAAATAAAAACAGAAAATGCTGGAAAAACTCAGCAGGTCAGGCAGCATCTGTGGAGAGAGAAACAGAGTTAACGTTTCAGGGCGATGACCTTTCGTCAGAACCCTCTAGATCTGGAGCAAACTTTATATTACCTTCCGCAATTTTTTTACTTCAATTCCCCTAATCCCTTTTCTTGGAATTTTGGCTTTGCATCAGCTCCTCATTAAATCTCCACCATTTTGATCTGTGCATCATCTCATTATCTGAACGAAGACAGGAGCTTGATCTAAGACGCCTCTGATGTCCACGGTAGCTTTGCACTGTCTGTGCTTTAATGCCTGTGATATGATGAGCATATATAGATTTGACTAAGAACTATGAACTGATGATTAAAAGGAAAACTCTTTTGAGTCTAGGCTTACCAGCCTCCAAGCACTGATGAGGGCTGTATAACTTTTCATACCCCTGTGCATTTTTGAATTCCTTCTTAGCATCTCTCATCAGATCTTTCCATGGTGTCATATATATCCTTGAATTTCCATAGCATGTCTTAGAACATTTTACAAAAAGGCAGACATTAACCAGTAGAAAGGTCTATGGTTAAGGAGGAGTCTATAAAAGCATGGTAAAGGGAGAAGAATTTTAAGGAGGCTTTTGAAAGCAGGGAATAAGGCGGGTAGGAAAAGGTCTTTTGGGAGGAAGTTCTTGAGGAAGGAGGCGTATTGGCTGAAGGAATGGCCACTGATGGTGGAGCAGAGGCACGGGGAACAAGAATCAGAGGAGCGGAGAGTATTTATGCAGATGTATGGCTGGAGCTGATTGCAGAGCTAGGGTGGTGTGAGGCCATGAAGAAATTTGAACAACAGTGTGATCTTATATGGATTAGTTGGAATGTGGGAAGCCAGTGAACCTTGGTAAGGATGGGGTGATGGAAGCATGGGACTTTGTGTGGGAGAGGATGTGGCATTTTGGATAAGTCCTAGTTTGTCCTTTGCACACTTTCAAACACTGAGGTCCTGATTGTTCTGGGATCAAGGCTGCATTGACCAGAGTTCTGCTGGAGTAGTCTGGGCACCTCTTAAGGATATCTGCTCAATATCGGCTTCTTTTCCCAATTGAAAGAAGGCAAATGTTCCCATGAAAGACAGGGCACATTCAAAAGGAACTTAAAGAACTGTGAATCCTGGGAGCAGCTTGCTACATAAGAATCAGGCAGCGGAATACCGTTCACCAGGGCAGCTGTCGCTTTGAGAGATGGTGTGTTGAAGCTACACAGGAAAAAGAGAAAGTCTGTTGTTCCAGCCTGGCAACCAGACTCTCTATATGGTTGCATCTGCCTCTTGCATATTGGACTAGTGAGATGTCATTGTACATCTCAATGAAAATCCACTAAATTTGCACAAGTGATAACTTGATGGATCTGTTAGAATTTTTACTGTAATGGATTTGGTGTTATCAGCAAAAAAGGAGCTAGTTTCTCTCTACATAAGGAACCAGCTCAATACTGCGGCAGATTAGAGGGACCTTTATGCTGCAGACTACTACTACTGTTACAACAACTGAAACTTACCAAGTTGCTTCACTGAAAGACAATCAATGGACACTGAGCCAAAGAAGGAGATGTTAGGAGGGGTGATCAAAAACATGGTTAAAGAGGTAGATTTAATGGTGGTTCTTAAAGGAGGAAAGGAAGGTGGAGAGGTGGTGGGATATAGGGAGAGATTACAGAGTGTGGGCTATAGCCAACTGAAGGGAAACTGCCAATGGTGGGGTGAAAGGAGTGGGAGATGTACAAAAGACCAGAGTCAGAGGAATGGAGAGTTCGAGGGGATTGTAGAGTTGGAGGAGGTTACAGAGATAGCGTGGAGTGAGGGCATGAAGGAATTTGAACATGAGGATGAGACCGAAAAGAAGCTATTGCTGGAGATACTCTGGCTAGGATAGGTTAGATAGGTTAGCTAAGAGTGGAACCAAGCAAGGACAGACCCATTGAGCTGGAAAACTGAGGAGTGTCATAGGAAGAGGATAGTATGGTCGACTGTATCAAAGGCTGTAGAGGGGTCGAGGAGGACGAGGAGAGATAATGCACCATAGTCACAGCTACAGAGGACAACATTTCTGACTTTGGTTGGGGCCTTTTTGGTGCTGTGGCAGGAACAGGAAAATGATTTGTCTACTGTGGAATAAAGCAGCTTACCACAGGACACATTTGATATGTGGCAGGTCCAAGCCAACTAGATACAACACAGTTTCTGATCTATGATGTAGAATTTCACAAAACAGTATATGGTTTTACAAGCTCTGGCTATTCCTGAAATACGTCTGCCAGGTCAACATAACTGCACAATCTCAATAAAGAGCTGTTGCAATCATGAAGGAAGATAGGCTACAGCAAGGACCTCTCAGCCTTAGCGGAGATTTGATGATATGGTTGCCTTAATAGCTATACTTTCCATCCTCACAAACAGTCTTGCAAAGTGAAAGTCAGTGATGCCGTCCAGGTCAAACGGGGTCATTGTAAATGTACCGTCAGTAATATTATAGGAAAGGGACCATGCTTTAGTGAACTTGCCCTTTTTTTAATTGAGAGATGAGCATAATTTTCTTGGATCATTTCAGATTTCCAGCATCCACAGTATTTTACTTTTGTATAATTTTCTGGGAGCTATTTTGAAATTAGGAATCACTATCCAGTAAGTCTTGCCAGAAAGTGCAGGTTTGCAGATGCTGGGCAAGGTTTAGGTATCCTATGCTAACACTCACTGCTTGAGGTCATTCAATAAGAATAACTAGTTGGCTGAGGTACCAAAGGACTGTCTGTGGAACTGTACTTTAGCATAAGTCATCGCCTTCAGGAAAGAAGGGAGAATGGGAGAAAGGTTGAGGTGAAAAAAAGTATTTTATTCACTTACGTGGCATTTATGAGGCTTAAAATTCTCTTTTACTCCTCACACAACTATCTGCTGATTAAAATCTAAACTGAGTGTCATTGAGTGTCAGATATATCAATGAAACAAATGCAGTGTGGATACATCCTTTGGGACTATCCTCTTCTCTTGAGTCTTCTCTGCCTTGTGAACAGGAACCTTTCTGTTATTTTGAGGCTGTTTCTGGCTGCAGGGGCAAATGGGTTTTCTATGCAGTTCCTGAACCTGACAGCATGAAAAATGCAACCTAATAATGGCACAGGTGGTAGTCACAGTGCTTCCAAACTAGCACATAGAGGAGCTGGCAGGATGCTTATTCAGGTGGAATTAATCATTTGCCTAAAGTGCACCGTTGTGTCAGGTAATGCAAGTAATGATACCATTCATTTCCTACTACAATGGACACTACATGAGAGGCAACATGGCACAAAAAGGTTTAAGTAGCATTGCTAAAGTCAATCCAATCACGTTAATTACTTCCATGATTACAAATTCACCCATGATCAGGGCTGTGAATTTTTTTTTGTTCAGTGTTTTTGACATCAGAGATGGCGAGGAGAGTCAATTTTCAAACCCTTGACAAGCCCTTGTATAGAATGCAATGGGAAAAAGAAAATCAGCTATCTCTCACGAGGCAGCAGAGTTAATTATTTACATATTCTTTTGAGCAAATTTTTTTTCAAGGCTTTTTAAATTTTATTTGATGAGAGACAAGGTTGGCAGTTATATGACAATGGATCAAGAACTAATGCATAATTATTCCATGTCTAAATGTATTATTCTTTACAGTGCTAGAACTCCTACATGTGGAGTTCTCTCATTTCTTTGACCCCTCCTGTTTCTATCACGCAGAGAAATTACATTTTTAATAAGCCAGATCCTGAGGGAGAAAATAAGCAACAACTTACCATTCTGATAGATACTAAAAGCCGGGCACTTCAGAAAGAATCGCACAGAGATTACGTTTGATTCGCAGTTGGATCTGGAGCAATGCAAACCCCATGCAAGAGTTATCACTGAGCAATCAGCAATTTGTGTGAGAGAAGCTGAGGAAAATTCTCCTTTGCTGGAATTTAATTAAGCCTGTCACTATGTAAGACTGCCTTAGGGCAGTAGTTTTAGTCTAAAGCATCTCCTTGTAAATGCTGTAAAAATATATGCTTATGTCTCCTGCCTGAAAGGACATTTCATCTTTTCATCTTGGAAAGGCAGATTGCCGAGAACCTGTTGGGGTGAAATTGGTCTCTGGTGGAAGTGCAAAATGGCCGATAGCGAACAGCCCAATTTTCTTTTCCGTTGAAGTTGCCCGTTTTGCGCTACCACCCAGTTTCACCCCCACCATGTCTGGATAGAAAGGAGCCACTTGCGGGATGTATGAGGCAGTCAGGTGATGGGACGACCCATCACTCATAATGAGTAGGCATCGACATCAATGTCAATCTCAGCACTCCAGTGCAATGAAAAGAATTCAATAGCATCCAGGATACCCAAGATGCTCTGTCTCTTACAGGCTGTTAATTTTACTCCAAAAATGTATAATTCTCCTTTCAAGGCAAAAGAAATTATAACCAACCCTTTTTTTTAACAGGCTTTATCGTTCTTCTCTGACTGTGTCTCCAGGCAGAATTTAAAAAAAAATTGTTTATTATATCCATAAAAAAAAACATTCTGAGGAGCTTTTCATTTTTGCTGTTCTACTATTTGGTTGCAAGTTAATTTCAGTATGAAATATTATTTAAAACTCATATCTGATATAATAGCATTAACAGTATTCCTTTGCCTCTAAATAAATGGTGAAGTTAACAAAGCAAATACCGTGCCCAGCATTTTGAGGGGATTTGTCACTGCAGTAAGGAGCTGTCAGGTAGCCTATTGGACACTACATCTGCTGCAGTGTGACCTTTTGCAAAGGGCTTTCCATTAGCTTTGCTTAAAATCTTTATGTAAATTAAAAAATAGCAGGAGGTGCAGTTGTTGACGTGACAATGTCACTGCATCACCAATCACCTTGTACACTTCTCTGTTCACTACCCTGGTAAACAGTCTCGTGAGGCAACTTACTGACTAATAGTGCACCTTCAAGAGGTTAAAGCACTTTTAAAAAAATCACATTTTCATAGGACCATATGAAGCTGCAACAATTCCTTTGACTTACAGGAGATGGAGCCAAAACACCAACCCTTGAAGTTCCTTTTTTTTTCACAAGGGGCGTTTGAGCTCCCCAGTCACATTCAGACACTAGAAGGGCACCAGCAGAGAGCAACCTGGAGTTGTGATTTAATCAGTTCACAGCAAAACTCAGTCATCAGCTCTAGCCTTGAGGGAGTGGTAGTGCATAAACATTTATTAAATTGTTATTTTTAGGCATCATGATGCAATGACTCAGCCCTAAGCAATGCGAATAGAAGCAGAGGTTATCCACCAACAAACACTGTCTATGCTTTTTCTGAAGACTGAATGCGTTAGACAATGGATTTTGTCCAAAATACAAAGCAATGGGGGGAGAAAATGACGTTATGAGAACTGTGGCTTGCTGTTAACTGGAGGGTAAAATGTTTAGTGAGAAATGAATCACCCTACTTAAAGAGGGTGAAGAATTTTTATTGACAAAATGGAGGATGCCAGCAGGACGATTTTCGGCGAATACTTTAGATGCTAAAGAGCCTCCGAGGTGGCCAAAATGGGGTCTTAAGCTGCAACACCAGTTTAGCCCGTGTTTAGCGCAAGATGCCATCTTGGTAAAGAGGTTGAAGGCTGCGCTAGGAACGGCTGCCTCCCGGAGGCTCATTAAACAGCCGATTGCCACTTAAAATGCCTGCTAGCGCTCATTAAAGAGACTGCACGGCATTTTGTTGGCTAGAGCTTCAACTAACGCCCTCTCCAAACAGCGACCAGCTGTTTGGAGTGAACACGGCGTTGATGTCGATTTCAAGCGCTACTTAAAGGGATTCTCACCATTTCATGTTCATTGCTGCTAGAGCTGCGAAGAGGACCACTGAAACACATCGGGAAACTTTCTGGGACACTTCGTCAACATTTATTCTGGAAATTCTCTGAGGACTTCACCGAAACAACAACAATTTGTATTTATATAGCGTCTTTAACGTAGTAAAATGTCCCAAGACGCTTCACAGGAGTGTTATAAAACAAAATTTGGCACTGAGCCACATAAGTAGAAATTCGGGCAGATGACCAAAAGCTTGGTCAAAGAGGTAGGTGTCATAAATCGCAAATAACAACTCAGGAAGTACTACTGGGCGGCCAGCTGGGGCGCCGTCCAGGGAGTATAAATACTCAGGCATGGGCCCACCTTGGGCAGAGACAATCTGGAAACAGGAAGCTAGTGACTGCTAACTAGACCTCCATGTTTTGTTACAAGTTGATTAAAGCCTTGCTTTATGTTCAAGTGCGTAGTGAGTCTTTATTACGTCAGTAGGTTTTAAGGAGCGTCTTAAAGGAGGAATGATAGGCAGAGAGATTTAGGCAGGGAATTCCAGAGCTTAGGGCCTAGCCAACAGAAGGCACAGCCGCCAGTGGTTGAGCAATTATAATCAGGGATGCTTAAGAGGGCAGAATTATAGGAACGCTGATATCTCGGGGGGCGGTGGTTGTGGGGCTGAAGGAGATTACAGAGATAGGGAGGGGTGAGGCCATGGAGGGATTTGAAAACAAGGATGCGAATTTTGAAATCGAGGCGCTGCTTAACTGGGAGCCAATGTAGGTCAGTGAGCACAGGGGTGATGGGTAAACGGGACTTGGTGCGAGTTAGGACATGGGCAGCCAAGTTTTGGATGACCTCAAGTTTATGTAGGGTAGAACGTGGGAGGCCAGCCCGGAGTGTGTTGGAATAGTCAAGTCTAAAGGTAACAAAGACATGGATGAGGGTTTCAGCAGCAGATAAGCTGAGGCAAGGGCGGAGACAGGCGATGTTATGGAGGCGGTCTTAGTTATGGCGCGGATGTGTGGTTGGAAGCTCATTTCAGTGACACCAAGGTTTCAAACAGTCTGGTTCAGTCTTAGACAGATGCTAGGGAGAGGTATGGAGTCGATGGCTAGGGACCGGAGTTTGTGGCGGGGACCGAAGACGATGACTTTGGTCTTCCCAATATTTAGTTGGAGGAAATTTCTGCTCATCCAGTACTGGATATCGGACAAGCAGCCTGACAATTTAGAGACAATGGAGAGGTTGAGAGAAGAGGTGGTGAGGTAGAGCTGGGTGTCGTCAGTATACATGTGGAAACTGACGCTGTGTTTTTGGATGATGTCGCCGAGGGGCAGCATGTAGATGTGAAATAGGAGGGGGCCAAGGATAGATCCTTGGGGGACATCAGAGGTAATGATGCGGGGAAAAAAGAGTAAGTGCTGTGCTACTTCACCTTATTGGACACCTTACAGGAGTCACCAGGAAAAATAGAGTGCTTGGTCATGGGCATCTTGCTAGGGGTCCCCCTTGGTGTGGCAAAGAATGGGAGGAGGACATGAGGCCAGGCAGAGCAGCACCAGCTGCTGCAGGAGAGGGGGACAGGAGGGTGAGATGGAATCCTTCTCCCCCCACCCCCGCTGCGGGTACAGGACATCCCACCTCCTCTGGATCTCCTCCACCAGGACCTCCAGTGCCTCATCCGAGAACCTTTGTGCCCTCCTCCTTGGTCCCTGAGCCATCCTGAAACGTACCGCTGTGTGCCAGGCAGTGCACTCCACACCTTCAGTGGAAGTGGGTGCGAGGAGCCCGCATATACTGCTCCACGAAAATTGCATCTAATCAGCACGTGAGTGCTAAAACCTGCAGGTTTCTGGTTTAGCACCTCCAGGCAAGTTTAAATTAGCCATTAGGACCAAAATTGTGTACTAAATGCAGATTTTCAAACAGGCTAGTCTTATTAGCACTGCATCCATTTAGCGCCTATTTTCACCCTTTGGCCAAAATAACCCTGTACATGTCCAAAAGTCTGATACCATTTTTATTCCGCAATACGTGAAGATGACTTGCAAAATTCCTGAGCAACAGAATTGTGACTGAGCGATAAAAGGCATCCTCATGGACTGAAATAAAAGGTGAATGAAACTATTGGGCATATAAGAGTCATCGACCTGAAACGTTAACTCTGTTTCTCTCTTCAGAGATGCTGCCTGACCTGCTGAGTATCTCCAGCATTTTCTGTTTTTATTTCTAAAGGGTCAAATCCTTCCTTCCCCAAGTGACCAGCTATCTAAAATAAAAACAGAAAATGCTGGCACTCAGCAGGTCAGGCAGCATCTGCGGAGAGAGAGAGAGACAGAGTTAACGGCTGGAATTTTCTTCACTTTGGCGGGTCGGGTGTGGGTGGTGGCCATGTCGGGTCCCGACCCCGCTGCTGGCTCCATCCCACTGTTGAAAATGAACTCACTTTAATGGGCCCTATTAAGCCCACCCAGCGCGTTACCCGGCCCAATGAGATGGGGCGGGTCTGGTGACGTCATTCATGACGCGTTTTCAGCCAGGATCTTTAAAGGGACCATGGCCACATTACATTTGAAGTTTTATCGAACATAGTGCTGTCAGTGTACTACAGCATTGGAGTGCTGCCAACACTGACAATGACTGCACAGAGGCAGAGGGCTGCACCCAGGTTCTCCGATGACTCCTTCCATATGCTTAAGGAGGGTGTCAGAGCACACGGGGAGGTCCTCTTCCCTTCTGATGGGTGGAAGAGACCTCCCCAGGAGACCAAGACAGCCTGGTTGCAGATTGCAGAGGAGGTCACAAGCAGGGATGTGGTCAGGAGGACCTGGGTGCAGTGCCGCAAACATTTCAATGATCTCATTAGATCAGGAAACATTAGTACAAACCACACTCAACTGTATCTTGCTGTGCCTCTCATCACATCCCCATCACTCTGCCTTCTCTACCCTACTCCTGCATATTGGGAGAAGGGGAAGTGCAACGAGACCTGGGTGTCCTTGTGCACCAGTCGCTGAAGGTAAGCATGCAGGTGCAGCAGGCGGTTAAGAAGGCAAATGGTATGTTGGCCTTCATAGCGAGAGGGTTTGAGTACAGGAACAAGGATGTCTTGCAGCAGTTATACAGGGCCTTGGCGAGACCACATCTTGAGTATTGTGTGCAGTTTTGGTCGCCTTATCTGAGGAAAGAGGTTCTTGCCATGGAAGGAGTTCAGCGAAGATTCACCAGGCTGATACCTGGGATGGCAGGAATGGCGTATGAGGAGAGATTGGGTCGATTGGGCTTATACTCGCTGGAGTTTAGAAGAATAAGAGGGGATCTCATTGAAACTTATAAAATTCTGAAAGGACTGGACAGACTAGATGCAGGAAGGATGTTCCCGATGGTCGGGGAGTCCAGAACCAGGGGTCACAGTCTAAGGATAAGGGGTAAGCCATTTAGGACAGAGATGAGGAGGAATTTCTTCACCCAGAGAGTGGTGAACCTGTGGAATTCTCTACCACAGAAGGCAGTAGAGGCCAATTCATTAAATATATTCAAGAAGGAGTTGGATATATTTCTTAAGGCTAAAGGGATCAAGGGATATGGGGAGAAAGCAGGGACAGGGTTCTGAATTTGGATGATCAGCCATGATCGCATTGAATGGCGGAGCAGGCTAGAGGGGCCGAATGGCCTACTCCTGCCCCTATCTTCTATATCCTTACTCACACCACATCCCCATCTCACTAGCCACCCCTCACACTCGCCCTCATCCTAGTGCAATCATACCAACTAACAATACACAAGGGTAGCCACTTGGGTGTTTTATTTAATGATTATGTAAAGTTTCTGTTAATGTGGTGTCAAACAAAAATATCTTTATTGTCAACACTTTCTGGTCTTGGACAGATTTGTGTGCATCTTTGGAAGTGGCTTAGTGAGTTGCAGTGAATGGTGAGACATAACAGTACCCCTCGCAATGGTGATGAGTGTGAAAGGAATGGCTTGGGCATTGTAGGGATGCTTTATGGTGTTGGTGTGGGGTGGTGCCAACCTGGCGCATCATGTGGCAGCCATATGGGTGTACAGCGTAAAGTTAACTAAATCTGGCCATGATGAGGCCATCCCTGGCGTCCCGGGCAGCATTGTGCTCAGGTGCTGATGCCCTCTGTCCTGTGCAGCATCAGGTGATTGCGGAGAAGGTTGGTGTGGATGTTAGTGCTGCTGGTGTGCCTGGTGCTGCTGGTGTTGGGACTCATCGTGGACCGATTCTAAGGACCAAGGTGAGACAGTATAAAGGGCACCCATGTTGATGGAATAGATGGCAGGTGAAGTACAGATGACAGAAGCCTTCTGTCAATGGTGAGAGAGTTCTTCCAGTGGGGTGAGACTGGATGGAGACTTGCTGGAAACACTTGCAGCCTGCTGAATCTGTGCTGGAAATGGCCTGAGCAACAGCTTCTGCCTGAGGAAAATGATCGTCTCTCGGGTGGGAGCTTTTACTGTATATTTGATGCTGTCAAGTAGTCAGCTGGAGCAATGGCCACGGAACTCCCGCCTCAGGTTGACAGACGTGGTTCCCGAGCTGCGTGAATCCCGTGGCCATGCAGGGAAATTTAAAAAGTAAGTGGAAAAAGGCTCTTAAGTGCCTGTAAACTACCTGATAACCATCTCAATTTGGTCGCCCGCCACTGCTGGTCGGGTCGGCTCCGTGATGACAGACACCTGGGGGGAAAGGCGCATGGGAGCGAGATGACAGAGGGTTCCCGACCCCCTGTCAAAAATAACAACTTTCCCACCCGACCCGCCACCGATTGCGCCCGCTACCACCCCGGAAAATTCCGGCCAATGTTTCAGGTTGATGACCTTTCATCAAACATGCCACAGTATTTTGCTTTTGCTTTTGACCAACTATCTATCTTCTTTAGCCTTCATAAGAAAAACAAAGAAACTCAGCCGGATTCATGAGTCTGGAAATTACACCTCACAAAGTAAAATGATAAAATAATCTTTGTTTCCTTTTTATAAATTTACATGTTTACCCACAGCAGGTAGTATTCTGAAATTCTACCGCATTAGTTCAGATTATACTTTTAATTATAATGAAAGTGAAGAAGACCTGACAGTCTAACCAGGATCTGACCCTTGGATTGAAGGCCATCATAGTGTACATAGCGATCTTTGACATTATATTTGTATTGGATATTGTAGGGAGGAGAGCTCCAGCATGCTTTTGACATTGTTAGAGTAAAACAAGGCCTTTTATATTCAATAATCTTGTACATGCTGTATATCTCATTTACTGCACAGTAGGTGTTTTAAGATACTGCTTAAGAATGTCAGGAAACATCTCACTACTGTATGAAATAAGAAAACCTAGGATGCTTTTCTAGGCGGCTCACAGATGTAGAATCATTGCTAGGATTGTTGAAAGTTCCCTTATAACACATCTTAAAACTACTGTGATCAAAAGACAAGTAGGTTCAAAAATGTTAATGCTGGAATGCAGGATATTCGAGTGCAGGAGGAACTACCAATTTTCCTTCAGTTTATATTTTGGGTATTTTTTTATTGAGACCAAAATGCCTCAGGGGTTCCGCTGATCTCCCATAGTAACTCGGACAGGAGACCAGCATAACCTCTTCCCCCACCCCATTAAACAGCGGAAAGTCGGTCACACCAAGTTTCCATCATTTCCATCATTAGAGCTCCGGTAGGGTCTAGTAAGGGGTGGAACCTCTATCCATCCCTTACTTGCACACCCATGTCAGGGCGCGGACTTCAAATATTGGAAGGGGGTATGCTAAGAGAGAAGAGGCAGCCCAGCCTCCATCCTCATGCATCTCTGAGAGGGTGGGGGGGTCTAGACTCAGATTTGGGCACTCAGCCTCCAAAAAGTACGAGCAGCCCCTTACAAAGGGGGCGACAGGAGACTCTTAAACTGTTCTTGGGGGGGGCCAGCACCATCCCCCTCTTCTCAGGCTGGCCACATGTTGTACTATATGGCCTCTCATGGCAAGTGGTGCCCAGATGTGTCCCACAGCCACCAAAGGTATACTTTTCATGGCCCTGCCCTTATCCCCCGACCTCTGGCAGGGTTAATGCTGGCGGCTGTAGGTGGGGCATATCCTAGCACGTATAGGCACCCGCTTATGTACTTTCGGGCCCATTGTGCTTATCAAGATCCGTGTGTCAGTGCCGAGGTAGAGAATATATTTCTGTTTCTGGCAGCCAGTGTCAGCATAGCAGCCTTCAGGTCAGGTATATTGCAGCAAGATACAGAGGAAAGTTCCCTCCGCATTGGCCCCCCAAAAATTCATGGCCCGTCCCCGCCCACTCCACTGGGTGTGCAGTGGAATGCCCAGAAACTGGGCCACGACCCAGAAAGGCCAGGTCCTGGCCTGAACCACAAGTTTCTGTGTGGGTCTATTTGGGGTGTAACCTTGGCGCGCCCCAAACATGTCTTCCTACAGCCAGCGGTGGGGACTCCCAGGCTAGGCATTTCCTTGGCCCAAGCCAGGGTTCCTGTGGGTGGCAGGTATGCTGGGAGGAAGCAGGCGTACCGATCTCCCAAGTGACGGATGTGAGGTCCACCTGGAGGTGGTCCAGTCTTCGGTCTTGGCTTGGAACCCTGAAGAATTCTGCCTGCCTTACTTTACAGCGGGCGATTGACCTTTTTTAAAAAGGCATTCATGGCTGGGGTTGCTGTGTAACCAGTGATCAACATTTATGCCACAAAGCCCTTCCACAGGGGACATCACTGAAATCGGCTGTTTTTCCATGCCCAGCTCCATTAAGAAGGTACCTGAAGCTCTATCTCATCATGCACCCAATTATATACTTCAGCAGCAACCCGCAGCAGTAGCTAAAGCTTTTCCAAATTGACGGCTTCCTCAAGCTGCTAGACGTCATAGGCTGTATATTATTTCATCAAGTGGTTTAAAGCCTCTGCCAGAAAATAATGGCCCAAAAATTAGTCCCGCTACGCGAGAGTACGCACTGTGTACTCTCGCGTATTCTGTCTCCAATTGCCAGTTTTCTGCATGCACTGAAAACCGGCACTTGGTGAATGGAAAAGGGGGCGGGTCCTAGGTGAACCGCGTGCGCGCTACAGGCTGCGCGCACGCTGTGCACTTAGTGGTTTCAACGCGCAGGTAAGTACGGAAGATTCTAGACATAAAAAAAGGAGGAGTAAGACCCACTTTTAACAAGGTAAGTAGTGAATTAAGTATTATTTTGAATTTTTTTTAACAGGTATATTTTTTTTAGAGACTTTAAAGACAGGTAAGTTTATTTTTATAACTTTTTAAAAGATTTTAAATTTTTTCAAAAATTTAATTTTTTATTTAAAATGGTTAATTTATTTAACTATACTTATTTTATTAATGTGATGGTTTTTAAAAAAAATTTAATTGAAGTTTAGCGGTTCTTTTGGGGGGCTATAGTATTCATAACTTTCACAGCACTTATGTGAAAGTTATGAATGGAAGATGGTGTGCTGCCATTGGCTCTAACTGAGTCACGTGATCCCACAGCTCGCACGAATTAACTACGCCGGTGGGATACGCAAGCACTGCCCAGCTGATGTCTGGAACATCAAGTTCGTGCGAGCTGGAACTGAAAAAGCCAACGCGGAGTGAGAGATCGCGGGGAGGCCTTACCCTCGCACGAAGGCTGCCTCACGAATTTTTGGGCCAATGTCTGCTTTCCATGTGGTATGCATGATGCTTTCATTTTTAGAAAATCAAATGTGGCTCAGTTCTTTTGAAGGAGAAGGAGCGGATAGATGGCTGTGTGACAAAAATAAGAATTTCTGTCTCTAGTTTTCTATCATTTCAAGTAATTAGGATTTTAAGTGCAGGATTGGGCGCTTCACTATTCGCGGAATGGAAGTCGAAGGAAGCCAGGTTGCGAGAAAGGGGAAATTTCTTTTGATCAAGTATCAGGCAAGATAAAAATTGCTTTGGTAGTGGTGCAGTGTGTTTAAAATGTTAATGGATGCAACTTTGACAGACAGATGTGTCAGTTGTAGCTCTGTCCACAAGGGAAGATCATTTATAGGGAAAAAAGTACTGTCGCAGGCCACCTTCCAGTTGTGAGAACTGTTT
Source organism: Squalus acanthias (assembly GCA_030390025.1). Taxonomy (NCBI): domain Eukaryota; kingdom Metazoa; phylum Chordata; class Chondrichthyes; order Squaliformes; family Squalidae; genus Squalus; species Squalus acanthias. Next base: position 15,999,133 of record CM059436.1, on the reverse strand, counting down.
ATATTTTGTTTGCTCGACTGCTTCAAAAGATTTACATCAAAATATCCCAATTCCAGCTGTTAGCCCTCATTCTGGCAAGGACGGACCAGGGTCCTTGTGTATTGGAAACTCATGGGTTCCAATTGTAATATCTCATCCCGAAAGATACATTTCGGCACTGCGGATTGTGGGCTATGTACTAAGGAGAAGGAAGGCTTAGCTGACTCATCTAAAGGAACTATTGTATTCCAAGGAACCGTGATCAGGCAGTTTTCAAAAAATTGAGTATCGCCTCTTGTGGACTGATTCCAATTCTCTCATATAAGTATTGTACATCTTTCTGCTGCCACCTTTTAAAGAAAGAAAGAATTGCATTTATATAGCGCCTTTCATGACCTCAGGACGGCCCAAAGCGCTTTACAGCCAATGAAGTACTTTTGAAGTGTTGTCACTGTTGTAATGTAGCAAACGCGGCAGCCAATTTAAGCACAGCAAGCTCCCACAAACAGCATTGTGATAATAACAACAGAAAATGCTGGAAACATTCAGCAGGCCAGGCAGCATCCGTGGAGAGAGAAACAGAGTTAACGTTTCAGGTCTGGGACCCTTCGTCAGAACTCTGTCGAAGTTCTGACAAAGGGTCACAGACCTGAAACGTTGACTCTGTTTCTCTCTCCACGGATGTTGCCTGGCCTGCTGAGTGTTTCCAGCAATTTCTGTTGTTATTTCAGATTTCCAGCATCCACAGTATTTTGCTATAGCATTGTGATAATGACCAGGTAATCTGTTTTAGTGATGTTGATTGAGGGATAATTATTGACCAGGACTCCGGGTAGAACTCCCTGCTCTGCTTCGAAATAGTGCCCTGGGATCTTTTACGCCCACCTGTGAGAGCTGACGGCACCTCTGATGAATCAGGTGGTTTGCCGCTAATAAGTGAACGTGAAATGTTTTGAGGGTGAAATTCACCTAGGGCGGAAGCGCAAAATGGGCGATAACAAATCGCCAGCTTATTTTACACTCTGTGAAGGAATAAGCCATATAACCTATTCAGAAAAATACACTATCTTATGAAGGAGTTCTGGCCTTATTAAAACATGACAAACTGGGTTTGGAAATTTAGAAACCTAACTATGAAATAGCTATGAAAGAATTCTAGCTATTGAGATAAGACAGTTGTTGACCCTGAATAAATAACCTTATTGAAACAGAAGGTGCATGGCTCCGACAAGCTGACCTTTTGGGAACAAAACAATGGTTCACCCTGGATAAGGTGTTCTAATTTAAACTTCGTAAAGATGGCACATAAGATAAGGAACATCTGCCCTCGTAAAGATGACATAAAATAAGGAACTCCTGCCGTTCACACCGTTTTTATATGGTCAACCCAGAACACCTGGAGATGAGACAAGAATCTGGCTGATGTAGCAGTAAGAGTTGCAGAGGTCGGCAGAAAGATGAATAGAGATAATTAACTTGCATCAGCAGAAAACCTTAAAGGAAATACCACTGGAAAAGGGTATAAATATTGAACTCTCAAATGGGATATCAGAATCGCTTTAATCGGGCAAAGTGATTCTCGGCTTCAGAGGCGGCTTTGTAGTCTACCACGCTCGGGGATCAAAGGTATTTGATATTGATGGATATCCTGTATAGAGAACTTTAAGAACTGTAATACTGTACCAAAGTTAAGATTTAAAAGTAAGATTCTCTGTTAAAAAGATAGTATTTTTTCTCTTTTTAGAACTGTTAATGTTGCGATTGACTGATTCACCAACTGTAAATTGCATGTCGGTTCTTTAATAAAGCTCTATATATTTTTAGAATTGTCTCGCATAAGTCTTCTGTATCAAAAACTCGTGAACTCAATCTCTGTACACTCTGAGGGAGTTTTCCAGACCCTCATAATATCCGGGGCATTACAGTCTAGCTAAACTTATTAAAAGCGCTATCTGGAGGATGGTAACATTCTTGGGTTGTTCCTTTCCTTTAGGGAGAGATAGCCCAGACCTTTAGACTCAATTAAGCGTCTTTAGGATTCGGCTACCTCAAACTTTAGTTGAAAGTGAACGTCTGAGAAATACGCCTGATCCATGGTAACCCTAAAGGGGCTAGGACTAGTAAATATCCCTTCAACTCAATGGTGAATAAAATTGGGTGGAATGTAAAACGGGCTGCCGATTCACTATCGCTCATTTTGCACTATCGCCCAAGATGAATTTCATTCCGTTTATATCATCCAGGAGGTGTAGTGGGCATTGTAGGTATTCATCAGTATGAAATATACCATGATGGGGGTTAACTGTTAGACCTGAGCTGTGCTAAACTCAAATACAGCAGAGAATGAAGACATATGTTTAAGTTCATAAGACACCTCTGTCTGCTTATTTGACACTGCTCAAGCCATTTACACAAGAAAAGGTGTTGGGGAGGAAAAAAAGTTCAAATAGTAACAGGCTGGTTCCTTCGAGATATAGGTGTATACCGTGTAACCATGACTGATGACACTTCTGCACAACCCACACAACCCGACAGAAAACAGATACAACATGGCATGAGGGGAATGTCAAATAGATTTTAAACAAAAATTCAGTGTTGAGTGCATTTGGTTTATAGGGTAAACTTAGTAAGGTCCCGCACTGCTGGCAGGGCAGTGCAAATCGGAAAACTGTGGGCTGCGTCCCAATGATTTGCTGATACGTGGTGGCTGCATTCAAAGCTCGCTGACGATAAAGGGCCATACAAAACTTACCCTATGCGCTCAATACTATTATCTATTGCACCCACTCTTTATTAGTCTTGAACCTCCATGTATGTGTATGTGCCTTATTCCTTCAGATGGAGACCAGTGGCTTCTGCACTTTGGCCTTCCCTTCTCCCCACCCACCACCCCCCACCGCTATGCTCTTGTGGGCCTGACACTTGTAGCGATATTCGCCTTTGTACCTTTTTTTTCATGCAGCTAAATCCCTTTCTTCCACAACTTTTTTTTATTCTGGAAGATTGCACTGAAGTGCTTATCTATTTCATCGCAAGGCTGTTCTCCAACCTGTGAGGTTGGGTAGGGTTCTGCTCTCTCATAAATTTACCAGCACTATCTCAGCACTTGCATCTGCTATCAGATCCACCTCTGGTTCAGCGAGCACTGAATTTCCTGCCTGCTCCATTTACCAAATGATATCAACCTGCAGTATTATCGCTGGGATCATTTTGTAGGTGTCAAGTGGTTCACTTTCAGCTCGTATATACAGCTGTTACTACATCAGTTTCATTTGACAGCACAAGTCACTGAAGGTTTTAGGAATCTAGGATGAAAGCTGCTAGCATTTGGGAGGTGGTGCCCCCGATTAATTGCCCAAATACCCCATGAAGCCTGCCTGCTGAACAATCCCCCTCTTTGTTAATTACTAGGGAAGGATGTTTGAATAAATTCATTTTTGTTTTTCCTTTTCTTAAGATTACCAATGAAAAGAATTTTCATTTATACAGTGCCTTTCACGACCTTAGGGATGTCCCAAAGTGCTTTATAGCCAATTAATTCATTTTTTGATGTGTAGTCACTGTTGTAATGTAGGAAACGCGGCAGCCAATTTGTGCACAGCAAGCTCCCACAAACAGCACTGTGATGACGACCAGATAATCTGTTTAGTGATGTTGGTTAACATTGGCCAGGACACCGGGGAGAAGTCCCCTGCTCTTCTTCAAAATAGTGCCATGGGCTCTTTTATGCCCACCTGAGAAGGCAGACGGAGCCTCGGTTTAACGTCTCATCCGAAAGGCGGCACCTCCGACAGTGCAGCGCTCCCTCAGTACTGCACTGGAGTGTTAGCCTGGATTTTGTGCCGATGTGGTCTGTTTTATTCCTGGAACACTGTTGGCAGCGGATCAAGCCGTTTGCAATTAAAGATTTTTCAGGCAATGCAATAGTAGGATCTTAATGAAATCAGGTTGTTTATGCTGCTATGGCACCTCCTCAGACAAATGTTTATTGTACAAGTTGCAGTGGACTTGACCTGTCACCAGCATGTTTACTACAGTCAAGGCCTGATTTGGCAAGAAGTGTTATGCTTGAAGCATGATCTCTGTGAGCAGCAGAAACAGGCAATTTCCAAAGTCTTTGTACTGCAGCCCATTCAATCATTCAGCCAGCAATTCCATTCGAGCCCAAACCACTAAAAACACTTAATAATAGAGTATTTTACCCAAATGTGATCAGATTGCTGAAATGTGCTACTGTCGTTAGGTGAAATTTGACAGGGGGGGGGCGGGGGAGTGGTTGCCTATATTTAGCACACTGAGCGTTTAGAAACAGGTAATTGGAGGACATTTCTGCTTGGATCAGGGAATTATTTTTTGAAGTCTGTTATGCTTGGATCAGGGATTCCATGGAATGGGAGTGAACGGAAAGCGGTTTGTTGCATTGGAATTCTATGCTGGGATCAGAGTTATACTTGGGTTAGGTATGTGTTTAGCAGGAGTCAACGGGATTACTAAAAGCACAGTTCCCTGAACCTTAAATCCTCCAGTATTTATATTTTTCTCTTCACCCAGCGCGAAAATCAACGAGACAATACATAACCTTGCTTAAATTTCTATTCATTTTCTCTCCCTCTTATGGACTGTGCACCATTCCTTGGCCAAGATTGCAGACCAACAGTTTGCTCCCATTCTTTTGACAATGTCACTGCTGAGTGAGCCATGAATGTGTAAGAGAAGGTTGTACTGGCACTTTGGCTCTGTTTGACACCTACCTCGATGGCAAGCTGTACGGGGCGAATCCTGAGTCTACATCTGCATCTCATCATTTCTTCTTGCTGACCATCAGCACACCATTTGCTGCACCAGGCTGTATTAGATTCTTAAAATGTACTGTCAGTTTAAAAAAAAAATTGTCAGCTGGGAATTAAACTGGGATGTTTTAGAGTATGATGTGCTGTATTTGACTCACATAAGGGACCACATTTACAGTATCTGAAATGTACTTCACACTTTCATGCTTACTTCAACTATTATCATTTCAATATTGTGCCCAGTAATTTAAAGCACGGGACTGTGAAGGGAGGCTTAATGCTTAATGCAGCGCATGTTTAGAAAGCTTGGCTGATTCCTCTTACCTTCCTTGACCCAGTAAAGCCGTTATAATTCGTCCTGCTTGAAAGGCAGTTCGTGGGGGTCATGAAATTCACATTTGCAGCCCTGGCTGCCTCACTTTACTGGCTCTGAGCTGCCATTATTAAGGCCTTCTGTTGTTTAATTATTAATTACTCCTAACCTCCTGAAGGGACACTTCTGCACTTATTTCAGGGGGGCTCTCTGCCTTATGTCAGACTCCTCAGACATGCAGTGCAGCAGATCCTTGGCTCATTAGCAAAACCCTTTTTGAGGATGGCAAAAATAACGGCGAGTTTAATGCACACGCTAAATTGGGGGAAGGCCGATTTTAATATGACAAGGCAGGATCTGGCCAAAGTGGACTGGGATCAGCTACTTGTAGGAAAATCCACATCAGAGCAGTGGGAGTCTTTCAGAAAGGAAATAGAGAGAGTACAGCGCCAACATGTTCCCGTAAAGGTCAAGGGTGGGACCAACAAGCCCAGGGAACCCTGGATGTCAAGGGATATACAAGAATGGATTAGGAAAAAAAGGGAGGCTTTTGGCAGATACAAAGGACTAAAAACAGTGGAAGCCCTAGAGGAGTATAGAAAGTGCAGGGGGGTACTTAAAAAAGAAATTAGGAGAGCGAAGAGGGGGCATGAAAAAACACTGGCGGGCAAAATAAAGGAAAATCCCAAGGTGTTTTATAAGTATATTAAGGGCAAGAGGATAATCAGGGAAAGAGTAGGGCCCATTAGGGACCAAAGTGGCAATCTGTGTGTAGAGCCAGAAGATGTAGGTGAGGTTTTAAATGAATATTTTTCATCTGTGTTCACTATGGAGAAGGACGATGTAGGCATAGAAATCAGGCAGGGGGATTGTGATATACTTGAACAAATTAGTATTGAGAGGGAGGAGGTACTAGCGGTTTTAGCGGGCTTAAAAGTGGATAAATCCCCAGGCCCAGACGAGATGTATCCCAGGCTGCTGTGTGAGGCAAAGGAAGAGATTGCAGGGGCTCTGACACAAATTTTCAGAACCTCTCTGGCCACAGGGGAGGTGCCAGAGGACTGGAGAACAGCTAACGTAGTACCATTATTCAAGAAGGGTAGTAGGGATAAACCAGGGAATTACAGGCCAGTGAGCCTAACATCAGTGGTAGGGAAATTATTGGAAAAAATTCTGAGGGACAGAATTAGTCTCCACTTGGAGAGGCAAGGATTAATCAAGGATAGTCAGCATGGCTTTGTCATGTCTAACCAATTTGATTGAATTTTTCGAGGGGGTGACTGGGTGTGTGGATGAGGGTAGTGCAGTTGATGTAGTCTACATGGACTTCAGTAAGGCTTTTGACAAAGTCCTGCATGGGAGACTGGTCAAGAAGGTAAGAGCCCATGGGATCCAGGGCAATTTGGCACAATGGATCCAAAATTGGCTTAGTGGCAGGAAGCAGAGGGTGATGATCGAAGGTTGTTTTTGTGACTGGAAGCCTGTGTCCAGTGGTGTACCGCAGGGATTGGTGCTGGGTCCTTTGCTGTTGGTAGTGTACATTAATGATTTAGATATGAATGTAGGAGGTATGATCAGTAAGTTCGCAGATGACACGAAAATTGGTGGAGTGGTAAATAGCAAGGAGGGAAGCCTCAGGCTACAGGACGATATAGATGGGTTGGTCAGATGGGCAGAACAGTGGCAAATGGAATTTAACCCTGAAAAGTGTGAGGTGATGCATTTTGGGAGGACTAACAAGGCAGGGGAATACACAATGAATGGTAGGAACCTAGGAAGGACAGAGGATCAGAGGGACCTTGGTGTGCATGTACATAGATCCCTGAAGGCAGCAGGACAGATAGATAAGGTGGTTAAAAAGGCATATGGGATACTTGCCTTCATTAGCCGAGGCATAGAATATAAGTGCAGGGAGGTTATGATGGAGCTGTACAAAATGCTAGTTAGGCCACAGCTGGAATACTTTGTACAGTTCTGGTCACCACACTATAGGAAGGATGTGATTGCATTGGAGAGGGTGCAGAGGAGATTCACCAGGTTGTTACCTGGGCTGGAGCGCTTCAGCTATGAGGAGAGACTGGACAGGCTGGGGTTGTTTTCCTTAGAGCAGAGAAGGCTGAGGGGGGACCTGATTGAGGTGTACAAAATTATGAGGGGCCTAGATAGGGTAGATAGAAAGGAACTTTTCCCCTTAGTAGAAGGGTCAATAACCAGGGGGCATAGTTTCAAGGTAAGGGGCAGGAGGTTTAGAGGGGATTTGAGGAAAAGGTTTTTCACCCAGAGGGTGGTTGGAATCTGGAACTCACTGCCTGAAAGGGTGGTAGAGGCAGGAACCCTCACAACATTCAAGAAGCATTTAGATGAGCACTGGAAACGCCATAGCATACAAGGCTACGGACCAAGTGCTGGAAAATGGGATTAGAATAGACAGGGCTTGATGGCCGGCGCGGACATGATGGGCCGAAGGGCCTCTTTCTGTGCTGTATAACTCTATGACTATGACTCTATGACGCTGTTATTAATGTGTAAATCGTCCAGCAACTTGTGGCGAGGAAGAGATACGCTGTGAGTTGCGAGATGCCTCAAGTTTCTGGATGATTTGCCCGTTAGATTCGCGAAAACGGGAGCTCACGGTCAATCTCCTCATAAGTCTCAAGAAATTGCTGCATCTGCGCTGTTAAAACGAATGAAACTCGTCGCAGAAAGTTAGGGCTGGTACTTAACAGCGTAAGTACCCTTTTAATGACGAGATCTATGTTCCTGCAATGCCATTCAACCTCTCCGGCCCAGAAAGGGAACAATTAAAACTTTGGAGTCTCAATCCTGCAGGCTTAAATTTAAATTTAATTTTTTTATTTAAAAAAGAAAAATCTTACTTTTCTTTCTGTCTCTTTTCTCTCTCTCTCTCTCCCTTAACCCAATCATTCTTTCCCTGTCTTTATTTCTCTTTCTGCCCCTGGTTTGACTCTAAATTACCCTATTTCTTTCTCCGTCATTCCTTTGTTTCTTGAGATAGACTGTCGGTGCCGTTGTTCACCGAGGTCCCAGACGCCCCCTTGCCTTCGCCGCGCCGTCAGCAGGTCACACTTCCAGGAGTTTGCAGCGCAAAAAACATTTCGAGCTGAAGGGTGAGGGAACAAGTGGAACTAACGGGGCACGCTCCAGCAAATTCTGGGCCACTATTATCCATCCTCCAACAGCTTCGCTCCCAAGCAGAGGCATTTCCAATGCCAGGAGCGTGCCTAAATTATGCAGATCACACTGACTCAGAAACTGTGGTGGGGCTAGCGCTCGTACCATTGAGTTGGCAGAAGTCCTGCCCTACCACATTTCTGGCAGGGATTGTGCCTCCATGGAAAATCTTGCTCCAATGTTTATAACAATATAACAGAGTCCAAAGGATCAGGCCCTTCTGATCCAGTAGGCCCGCAAGTGTCAGCTGTGGCTAAGTTGGTAGCTCTCTTGCCTCTGTGGGTTCAAGTCCCACTCCAGAGACTTGAGCACAAAAATCCAGGCTGACACTCCAGTGCAGTACTGAGGGAGTGCTGCACTGTCAGAGGTGCCATCGTTCGGATGAGATGTTAAACCGAGTCCCCGTCTGCTTTCTCAGGTGGAAGTAAAATATCCCATGGCACAATATCAAAGAAGAGCAGGGGAGTTATCCCTGGTGTCCTAGCCAATCCCTCAATCAACATCACTAAAACAGATTATCTGGTCATTGTCACATTGCTGTTTGTGGGAATTTGCTGAGTGTAAATTGGCTGCTGTGTTTCCTACATTACAACAGTGACCACACTTCAAAGGTACTTAATTGGCTGTAAAGCGCTTTGGGATGTCCTGAGGTTGTGAAATGCGCTATATAAATGAAAGTCTTTCTTTTCTTTTAAGGATCAGACCCCTCTTTCCATTAAACCCCAGAGTTCAGAGCCCACTTCCTGTTAGGCACTCAAGGATTGGACCTCTCTCCTCACTAGACCCTCAGTGAAAATACTCGCCATAGATATCCTCAAAGACTGCCAGTGATTGGACTCCCTCACCAGCCATAGTTGAAAACAAGTGTATGCTGCACTTGGCAATATTATCAGGGAAATGTTGCTTCCTGCAGCAAGTGTAATTAATTAAACTACAAAATGAAAACTCTAATTCCAGTCCGATTATTATTTTAAGAATGCTATTTCATAACCACAAAAGGACTTTAAAAAACCCAATTTCATGAACATTATTCACAATAGTGGAGCATCACAGATATATGGGTGTGAAAACAAGGCAGTGAACTAATGGAGAGTTCAGTTAATGTTTTAAACGTTGACAGCATGAGATTAGATCACAGCATTGAAATCACTCCCATGGTATCTGTCAGTTTTGTGGCATACACTAATTTAACATTTATGGCATGGCTTTATTCAGTTTGGGTTTTGTTTGTGCCAACAGCAGCTGGCAGTGTACTTTGTGTCATTGGTGCATCACAATTCCACACTGCAGCAATACTGATTGCAGAATCATTCATGCAAGTTTATGGAGAAATAACTTGCAGCTGTTTAGTAGGAAATGTTATGACCAGAACAGATCCTTTTTTCAAGTAGACAGTGTAATTGGTCACCCTCAGCTGTAATGTTTAGGTGTATTATAGTATATTACATTATTGGTATACATCCTGCACACCTAAATGTGGCACAGATTATCTAACACAGGGACCCAATCACACATTGACAAACGAAGGGCCCAATAAAAAATTGAATAATTAGGGGCCCAATCACATATTGACAAATGAGGGACCCAATCACACACTGACAAACCTCTTAGGCAGTCCCTCGGAACCGAAGATGACTTGCTTCCACATTAAAAATGAGTTCTCAGGTGACTGATGAGTCCAATGCGGGACCTACAGTCTCTGTCACAGGTGGGGCAGACGGTGGTTGAAGGGGCGGGTGGGTGGGGTGCTTGGGTTGACGTGCGCTCCTTCCACTGTTTGCGCTTGGC